>JAOWBL010003840.1:0-11820 GCA_028564865.1 Zenarchopterus dispar | reverse complement strand
CACACACACACACACACACACACACACACACACACACACACACACACACACACACACACACACACACACACAGATAATTATATACTCATTGTTTAGGCAGGAAGTACCTACATTGTTTGGACAGGTACTTTATATGCTTCAATCCAATTCAGCTTTGTATTGTTAAAGTTTTTTGAAATGACATTTGTCGTGATTTGGCCAAATATAAACAGTTTAACTCGTTCCAACTTGTGTAATATACCAACACACACAAGTGTGTGTACTATCCTGTTCCCATACTGCTGTCATAAGCCTTTGTCTGCTCATTGTGGATCCAGATAGAGTGTTTGTTAGATTGTAATAATTAAACTCCACAACTGCAACTATCACAACGCAAGCTGCAAGTTTTCAGCTCCGGCTGACATCTACATCCAGCTATTTATTCACACATCAACAGAAAGCATACCTTTTAAAATCATGAAAGGTGTTTGAAAAGCTTAAATAGCACAGCTCACACCATGGCTGACAGCTGCTTGGAGCCTAACCCCATGTGTGCTAATCAGCGCTGCAGTTTGTGTATGTACATGCACATCATGCTTGTGTGTATCTTTCCTGCGTGTGCATGTCTGAGTTATGTGTGTCCCCGTACACACTTTTGTGTGGATCCCTCACTAATGAGGCGAATGTCAGCTTGTGGCCCATCAAGGCTCATTAGAAGTGCAGATCAACACTTAGAACCGAATTACCCCCCACCCCCTCCACCATCACCACGCACACAAACCAGTCCCTCTGTCCGTCCGCCACCCCACAACACAAAGCTCTCTCTGTTTGTGCACATTACTGCATGTGCAGCAAAAGAAAAAGGCCTAACAACCAAAGGAAAAAGGTAGAAAAGGAATGGTAGAGGTTAAGGGAAGAAAAAAAAAAAGGAGAGAGAAACCCTGCCAGGGGATGTTTTGTGAACTGGACATCTACCCCGCCGCAACTTATACAATGGTGGTGAGCTCAAGTGTACAGAAATTTAGTTTTAATAAATTAAAATAAATAATTATTAAAAAGTCATATTCAAGAGAAAGATAAATAAGATTTCTGTGGATGATTTCAAATGTTACATCCAGTTTCCAGCTAAATGTGAGAAAACATGAGCATGAGAAAAAATCATGTAGAAACAAAGCTTTTCATCTAATTTTCATGAATTAGAGAAATACATTAGCTGGCTCAATGTCTACAGGGGCATCCTAGTTTTTTGGTTGCAATTATATCATTTTAACAGAACGACAAAGCCACTGGTGTTCTGAAATGAACTAAAGTATATCAGCTTCCCATTAACACTATAAAATAAATACAAAACAATTAAAATTTCAGTTAAAGCCAAACAAAAACGAAATGTGAGAAAGCTGAACTCTGGAACCAACTAAAGTTCAATAATATATAAATTCATGCAAACCCTTTTACAATAAAATGTAATGGAGCAGCTTTAACTTGACTCACGTATAGGCCTAATTCCTCTGCTTCTACAAGCCGTCGCTGTCAAATAAATAAAGAATGCCAAAAATGTATTGGGGAAAAAAAACATCACTATTAACGCAACAGGGAAGGGTCTACTTCCCCGTTTCCAGGGTCCAAGTCACCACTAAAGAGCGGAAACATTTATCCTTCCTCAGATCGCTATCTCAGAAGCAAAGCTCGTATTATGAATTGTGCATTAGACAACAGAGCTGCTCTTGCACAGAAGTGATTACACAACAACACCCAGTATTAAACCTTAAATTTAAAATCAAGGCACAATTTTCAGTAAATGTCAACAACAGAAAAGAAAAATGACTTGTTAAAATCTTGTAATTCAGAGTAATGCAACTAACAACAGTGTACTTCTACTTGTTTCCAACTGAGTAACAGCCGCTGCTGACTTTCTTTTTATGAAATGCTGTAAAGTAGAAATAAATAGGCATATTGTTAGACAAAACCCATGGCTCTCAAATGACTTGATTACAACTCATTTCTTGCAGCTAAAAGTCAAATCAAGTCAGTTTATTTATGAACCACATTTCACAACAGCTAACACGGACTAAAGTCCTGATCAAAAGCAGATAGAAATTTAAAAAAATAAATAAAAGAATAAAAAACGTGTACAACATACCATAAAAGGTACAGACGTTCCCAACTTTAAAAACTGTACATAAATAAAACAAGAAACAACCAGAAATAATAAAAGCAGATTTAGCCATGTACCTAATTATTTAAGGTTAATATTAATGATAATGAAATTCATTAAGACAATAAAATAAATAAAAGATACACTGCATAAACAGCTCCTCCTGAAATAAGCCTAACATTTCATAAATCTAGTCACAGTTGCAAATTGCCTTATTTTAAGCAAAAATATCTTTGCCAATGAACATTTCTTGGCAAGAATTTGTAAAACAAAAAAAAAGGCTATAATAGTCTTCTCTGGTTTTCTTGAAATGCTTTTTTGTTTTGTTTTGTTTTTTTACTTTCTTAGAAATGAGTTTTTGCAGTGCACTTCATTGTTTGTAGGAAATGAACACAAACCATAAGAGACTAGACAGAATTTCAAAAAGACAGTGAGAAGAGACATGATTTTAGTTGTGATTTAAATGTGGAGAACAAAGAAAGACCTCCTGATTTAGAGAGATATTGTTGGAGCTGGAACTTATCGGGACAGTCCACCTAGGACAATGTAGATGTGGACAAAGATCAACATCAAAGCCTCGGTCACAAAGGTTCTTCGTGCACCGAGATACATACTTCCGCCTTACGCATTTCTGTTTGAAAGGCGTTCATGGGAATGCCTTAAAGGCCCCCCTAGAACAACTTAACGTGTTCCTGTGCCATACTTACACAAACATGGTGTGTTATTCTCTTAAGTTCTTCCTATCTGTGGGCCCTCCAACACAGCTTTTCGTGGCGTGTTCATAGCTCATTCTTATATTAAAGAACTCACAGTTCCATATTTTCCCACGAGACTTCAGGCTCTGATTCATTTTCCAAAAGGAGAGGGAGAGCAATTCATTTTTCAGGAACCTCTCTTGTCAAACTAACTCCCAAAAAATGTTTGCCTGTGACTCCATTTCTCTACCTTAAATAAAAAGCTCAAAATTTTCCTTTTAGTATCAAGTTTATAGTCAAGGGTGGTTCAGGTGACCCTGAACCGCTTCTTTAGTTAAACTGTGATAAGCTAGTTGGGCCGCTAGGGGACCTCCATGATGCACTGGGCTCTTTCCTTTCTCCACCGTCTGCTCTTCATCCTTGTACAAGTTATCATTATTGCAATTAACTTTTTTTTTTTAACTCTTTATGTCTCTTAGGCAGATATCCTTGGCTAAGCCCTGTTAGTTGGTGTATTTTTCCTGTCCTTTCAGACCTCCAGCTGGTCTAAGCAGAAGACTGCCCCTCATGAGACTGGTTCTGGTGGAAGATTGTTCCTGTTAATATGGGTTTTCATCTCCATTTTCTCTTGTCCATGCTCAGGACAGGGGATTTTGAAGATTTGTTCCAATTTGTTGGGTTCCTTAGCTAGGCTGCATTTAGGGCCCAAGCCCAAAAGGAACAGAAGCCAAGATGAACTGATAACTAGTTGATCTGTGCCATTGCCTCATTTTTTTTCCCTTTGAAATTGAAGGCTAATAGATAGAAATTTGTCAGTAAACTTACAGGTATGCCACAAGAAATTTTTGAAATTCAAAAACAACTGTTACTTGCCATCCAACTGGTGCATTTTAGTTCAAACAACATTGTCATGTTCACAGCATCATCACTCTTATACTTACACTTGCTAGTAAATAACTGTCCGTGACTCTGTCAATGTCGCCACACATGTGAGACGGGGATTTGAAGTTTGCATGATCTTTTGTTGTTATACATATATGCCTCAAATATAACAACACAGCGATCAGAACATGACAATAACACTGAACACACTATGAGTGCATGCATGAGTTTCCTCACCTCCAAGTCATCCAGGGATCGGGCCATGCTGAGACGTTTGGACCGTCCAAAGGAGCGTCTGGCTGATGAGCGCTGGGAAAGAGGAGGGAATCCCATTGTCAACCCGCGGAAGCGACCACTCTGTAGTTAAAAAAAAAAAAAAAAAAAAAAATGCAGTTAGTTTAGATGCATTAATACAAAACAGTGTATGTTATGAATGTGCTGAAGTCTTAGTAAACTGTCGTATAACAAATGTTGACTTTTTATTGTTCTCAATGAGAAGCTAAAAAGTTAACAAAATATGTTAACTTTTGTAGAGCCACAGTTCTTGTTTGTTGTGTGTGGATACTTACAAGAGTCGACCGGGGATTGTACATCTGTATGAAATATTCAAAACACTTGAATCTCAAAAATGCATTTTTTTAGGATTGCAATAACATATTAAAAAGAGAGAAGAGAAAAATAGCACAGACGCAAACAATAGCAACAATTTTGATAAAAGGTCATTTATCTTATCATCTAGCAGAAATAAATGTATTTATTTTTAACAAATAACTATCACTTGTAAATCAAAACTACAGTGTTTACACAGCTATTAGTTGTGCAACTGTAATGACAGCCCGATGCAGAAGTCCTTAGTTTAAAATGCATGCGATATATTGTCAAGTTGTTGAAATATGCATAATAAAATAACTTTTTCTGTTCATTTCTTAACAGAGACTAAAAAATAATATCCATGATCATTAATACTGTGATACAAAAAAAACAAGATCAGGGGTGCTAAAGAGTTTAGCACAGTACAGTAATCTATGGGTAGAGTGGTGTAAATGTACCACATAAGTGTACCCCTAGAGGGCGGTGTTTCCCTTTTTAGTCCCAATGTAAGATGGTATTTTTGCATGGTTTGTGCTTTCATTGATACTGTAGTCCAAAAAACTAGTTTTCTGTAGCACCATTTAATATTTAGCTTTACTTTGTTTGAAAGATGTTTGCGCCTGAACTAATTGTGTGTAGCAGAGATGGGAAGAGTTATTTAGACGACTAAAGTGTAACCATACTCCCACTACAACTACGACCCTTTCATCTGGTACCTCTGTCAATTCCCTGACCATCCCTTTCCTTCACTTGCAATAAACACAACACACTAACACATCAGCATTGCATTAATGCTTAGCAGGTGGTAATTCACATGCGCTTTTATCATACCACAAAACAACCAATTGAATTTCTTCCTGTATCGAGTGGAGATGAAGTCTGCGCTAGACTGGAACCATGTGACTTCCAGTCTGTGGAGCACCTTTTCCTGATACATTATCCTAACCCTAACCACAGCAGATGTAGTTATAACTTGACCATCTTATGTTTGACTGAAAAAATTATAACAAAAGTTTCAAGCCTTACACAAGATTTAAGAATTCAGAGTAAATAAAAACTGGATGTCATCAGATTTTCATTCAAAATGTTGCACAATCACACAGACATGACATTAAAGCAGATAGATGCAGATAATGTGCCAGTGAGCCCTGAGCCGCGTGTCAAAACAACACACTTCGCCATCTCCCATGTTATCCTTCACTGGTGACAAGTACCCTGCTTCATCCCTGGCATCAACTGGGCAAGGCTTTGATTCTTCAAAACAGACAGTTTCACTTGGCTGTTTAGCCATGAGGTCAAGTCTGAAAAAAGACCAACTAGACCACATTATATCAACTGTAGCCCCCACAGGGGACAGTTCTGTTTACAAACCAGCAGTTCCTGGATCATCAGTTCCTCTACTTTTTCCAAACCAGCAGGGCATCCATCCTGGGATTCTCTCTGCACATCCGCCCACTGTACACTTTTCAGATATCTCATCTCCCTCTGGACATTTTTTCCGACCTATCCTCCAGGTTTACACAAGCGTAGCAGATTCCACTCATCTTACCTAGGTTCCCATGGCAAGCTCCCAGACACCACCTACTACAATTTGTACAACTGTAACCTCTTCAGTAGCTTCCAACCTGGGGATCCTTGTGCCAATATACATCTTGGGTACTTCTTCCTTCACCCAGCAGTCTGTCCCTAGACCCAACTCTGACTATCCATCAGATGCTGCAGCTGACTGACTTTGACTGACTGAGTTGCAGTCAGTCAAAGCCAGAAGTTGGTCCTAAATCTAGCCCTTCATGAGCTGACTCCTGAGAGAGCATTTGAAGAACTAAAGGCTGAGTGGCACAAACGGTTAATTGGATCCCTTGACTAACTTCTATGAATGAAGCAGAAGCCAGGGGAATCCACCTGCTCTTTCGCCAAAGCACGAGAAGCAACACTGCGGGATGTGGAAGAGAGTCAACAAAGAGGGAAGGCCCCTCCCTGATCGAGATAGCAAACTCACTTGCCAGTTTTTTGAGTGAACTGACTAATGAAAGGTTTATGAAAGAATATCAGGGAGGGATGAAGGCAGAAAGTGCAAAGCAGGCTTCAGAACTGTCAGACCTGACTGCAATTGTCAGGGAGTTGGCTGTTTAACAGGAAGAGCAAATGGCCAACCAGTATCTACTGTGATCAACACTAACGTCATCATCCCCCGCATCGCCAAGAACCACCCAGTCACTCCGAAGTCAAACTGGAGCTTTAGTGGTGTGCAGAACCATATTTCCTGATTTTAACTCAGCCAGTACTCACCAACCCCAGTCTGTTAACCCTTCAGAAGGAATACATCACCAATCCTTGCCTTTAAATGCTTGAAGCCTATGGGACAACCATTGGTCAACAGCAAGGCCCCCATCCAAAGGTCAAGAACATTAGAAAAGGAGGGGAAGAAACCCTTTCAATGGGTCCCAAAAATGAAGGGGAGATAGAGGTCAGTGGAATAAAGTTCAGGACTCTGGCTCTCAGGTTACCAGGTATCATTGATGGTTATTGATGCAACCACCCAATGCTCCTGGAGCGAAAGCTAAAGCCCTCTAAAATACACATAAAGGGTGGAGCAGGTCAGAGTGTGTCCTGTCACGGCATTCTGGGGTATAAGTATATGACAGTATCAACTTTTCTCATTCCTGACTACTGCTAGAACTACGGTCCTCAGAGCCTCCAGAACCCTTCACCAAGCGGACTAACTTGAAGAAACTCATGGCCATAAAGTCAGCCAGAGTGGTACTCAGCATTAAAATAGGTTGCCTGCTCTGAGAAAAGTACAGTAGATGGGATGGTTAGGCCAGCTCTTTATACTGAATGAAAAAAAATGTATTCCTGCTGGAAAGGAAATCGATATAAAATGTAAGATAAAAGCTGTCATAAAAAAGGCCTATACAGCTCACTGGCCACTTCTCCATTTGGCTTCTACAAGACCCCCTGGTTGCCAGGTTTCTGATAGATGTCAAGAGGGGTGCATACTCCAGTAAGAGTGATGAACCTATCCCACTTTGCCATTGCAATTAAATGACACACATATCTGGCAAGTGCTTTTCTGTAAATAAAGGAGAAAAATTTGACAATAGAGTCAAAGAGGTTGGGTGTGTGAGTCTGGTGGGAAAATGTGAAGTACACCTCAGTGGCTTAGCAGTGGTAGACAAGGACCGGCTTTCCCTCCTTGTTGGGCTTGTGGTGAAAAATGCAAGTGTGTTTACTCAGAATCCCATGGACTATGGACACAGAAAAACAGTACAACATGAAATTCCTCACGTTGATTCTAAGCACTTTCAACTGCCATATGGTAAGACTCCTCCATTTCTGTGGGATGACATTGGGAAGCTGCTGGCTTAGATGGAAACCACAGGAGTTATCCACCCTCGTAAGAGTCCATAAGCATCTCTCATGGTAGTTGTACCAGCAAAAGATGGGTCACTAAGGCTCTGTACTGATTACAGAACACTTAACTCCTGCAGCACCAGAGATGCATTTCCACTGCCTAGAACAGAGGCAAGCTACGTAATTTTTCCCACTTGGTCTCATGTCTGCATACTGAAAAGTAGAAGTAGCAGAGTATAACAAACACATGACAGAATTTAGCACTCTCACAGGGCAGTATGATGTCAAAAGAGTGTCCTTTAGGTTGCAGAATGCCTTGTTCACCCACAAAAGACTCATAACATGCTGTTTTGAGGACTTGACTTTCACTAACCTGCTGATTGATCTTGATGATGAACAGCTCATATATTTTCTCAGACATTTATTAAGAGAAGAGCTTATTTTGGATCAGACAAGTTAGAGATGAAGTTCAGAAGGTCTGGATCTGAGGATCCAGAGGAGGAATCCTCTGCAGACTGGACTTCGTCCTGATGACTGTAGAACTGCAGAAGAGTCTTGTCTCTTATCCAAAAATCCCAAGAGCAATTAAGGCAGGATACATCTCTGTAACACAGAGCTCCACACTCATAGGTTGATCCATAATCCAAAATTCTTATTGTAAAACCAGTCAAAGTCCAACGCCAAAAGAAACACAATAATCCAATCATAGTACGTCCAGAAGGGAACAGACAGAATCGTTGTCAGGAAATAGAAGCTGGTCATATACAGTACTTGAAGAGAAAACGCAGAAATAATATGGCTGGATATGAAGAGGAGAAAAACACTGATGATTGGGGCAATGAAGAGGCAGAAATTTGCACTTAAATAAAGAGACACCCAGGTGTAAAGGATTACACACATCAGGGAGCATTCACTGGGATGCGTTCAAGGCTGGCTGCGAAAACAGAAGCTCCGGAACATGACACTAATCGAAAGGAAGTGCTCCAGTTCTTTGAATTCACCAAATACTACAGACGTTATGTGAATTCCAGACCGGCTGCTTCTTTGTATCTCACGTCCGATGACCCCAGACAGAAAAAAAAAAGGGATTCAGAAACCGCTGGACCTAGAGCCACTCTTTTTTGTACGAATAAGTGTGAGGTGGCCTATCAGTTCTTGAGGGGGAAACTGATAATTACACTGGTGTTCTCATATCCAGACTACAACCTACCCTTTCTGCTTCAGATTGATGCCTCCTGAGGTGAGTTTGGTGCTGTGCTGGCCCAAGTTCAGGATGGAGTTGAGAGGGTCACTGCATAGACCAGCAGACCACATGAGTCCACCTGAGACCCTATATCCTGCACATAAACTGGAATTTCTGCCACTAAAGTAGACAGTCAACGGGAAGTTTGATGACCATTTCTATGACTGTCATTTCTTGCCCTTCACAGACAACAATCTTCTTAAATCTGTGATGACATCTGTCAATAGTGGACTTCCCAAATCACCTTTTCCAACTTCTGGTACATCCGATACCAGAAAGGACAACAAATTGTAAATACTTATGCTATTCCCTGTATGTCTAACTAGGAGGTCACACAAATCCAGTGAAGTTGCCCAGAGAGCAGCAGGTCGAGGTGGTTGAACAGGAGCCAGTTAGTGTACATCATTCCAGGGAACAGCAAAATGAACCAGGGGAAGCTGTTCCTTCTGAGGGGCCCAACACCAGTTACAGCCATGATGTGGGGTCATAGAAAAACCAAATCACAGCCTGGGGGTAGAATATGGAGAACACAGAACCCTCCGTGTAAAAGAGTTTGGTGATAAAGAATAGGATCATCAACCATCACAGAGACGATGATAGAGGAGTGGTGGACCAGTTACTGTTGCCAGAGAAGTTCTGAGTACAAGTCAAAACCAGTCTTCACAAAGACTCAGGACACTTAGCGTACGCTGTAGATGATAAGGGAGTGGTTCTACGGGCCAAGAATTAAAAAAAAAAAAAAAAAAAATCAAAGCTAGGTGTAAACGCTGTGAGAGATATCTCCTGAAGACATCAATTGCATGTGGCAGGGCTGATGCCGTGGCATGATTAGAATTGAACACAACATAACTCCACAGGACATGCACCATATTATTAGATTTTTGGAAGGCTTCCAGTTGACCTGCTTTTTGGGCTACAGCAAGCATGTCAAGACACACCTTGACTACCTGTCACATGCTTAGATCATGCTTAGGTTAATCAGACTAAAGAATAACAGGAGAAAAAAAACCACTATGTTTTCTGTCCACAGGACACAGTCCTGGTCAAACTGTGCCATGTGGAAGGACAGCAGAAGATTGAAAATAAGTGGGAGACAAGTCTATATGTAGTGTTAAAAAAACAACCCACATACCAGTGTCAATGGTACAACCACAGGATAATGAAATAGAAAGAGTGGGCCATTGGAGGAAATCACTGGAGCAACAAGAAAGAGAGCTGAGTTAGATATAGATAGCCAATATTGATATAGGAGATATAGATGTAGCTATAGGGGAGGCCTCAGATATGGACAGTATGGAAAAAAAAAATAGGGACACAGCACAACCCGGGATGTTAGGTGAAGAGCATGATCAAGCAAGTACAGAGAAAACTAAATCTGGGAAGGTTAGTGTAACTGTTAGTGATGCCAGTTGACTTCAGAGCTTTGGCACCCCCAGGAAAAAAGCTAAAGAGGGTGTCATGTGAATCACAAGTGCTGAAAACCACAGCAGAGCAGCAGAAGATGGAAAGAGGATAGGAGTCTTTGTAAAGGGCAAAGGCAAAGGGAGCAGCAAGGCACATGTAGTACAACAGCACATAACACTTCCTACACAACTACACACACATTTTCCATAACAGAATCGTTCTATCACCACATCTGCTGTTTCTTGTTTATACTTTCCATTTATATTCGCTCAGTTTGTATGCTGGTGGGAGGTTTTAATGTAGCTTTAGTCTGAGGACTGGGGTGCCACAAAGTAAAGTAGGGGTAGTTGTAGGGTAGTGACATAAATATACCACTAGAGGATGGTGTTGCACTTTTTATTCCCTCTGGAAGATGGCATTTCTTGGTTTGTTCTTGCATGGACACTGTAGTCCATAAAAACATTTGTTTGTGCAGTGCTGTATTCTACAGTTTTAGTTTCTTTAGCTTTCTTAGTTTTTGAAGCCATTTTGAAGTCATTTAGCAGAGCAGGAGAAGGGAATGGTTATTTGGATGAATAAAGTGCAACTAAGGTCTAGCCTCAGGTCAAAACCTTGTGTCTGGTGCCTCCGTCAGTCTGCATGCAGCCCCTGGCGTCACTTACACTAAACACAACACAGACTCTCAGGGGGCACTGAGACTCTACCCTTTACACCAAGCACACCAAGTAAGTAGGTTACAAAGGCAATCCAATCTGAAAGGTGTCATTTGTGCAGCTTCATCTTCAGATTTATATTGTTTGAGAAGAAAATGTTTTTAAGATTGGCTCCATCTTTTTCCACCTAAATGTTAGATTCCACACAATACATACAGGAATGTACAATCATGTGCTTTTGTCTGCAGTCTTCTTCTCCTCTCAGCTTTTCTCTTTTAGGAGCCACCAAAGCAGACGATCATGAAACACATATTGATTTGGCATTGGTTTCACATCAGATGCCCTTCCTGGCACAACCCTCCCAGTTTATCTGGCTGTGGGACCAGCACTATGGAAACACTGGCTTGCTACTTACAAGACGTTTGTGACAAAATTAGACGCAGGCCCATCAAATTTTACTATCCAAAGTCGTATGACAAGAACGTCACCACAATGAGGAGTACTAGAAACCACAGAGGAGAGAATAGTTGGTGTTGCTTTATAGGTTTTCTGTCATCTATTTAACAAGTGTTGCTCTTTCAGAATACACACCTTCCATCAGGCTAATCACCTTACACTGTAGGCAGCTTATATCAGGAGACCCCATGTGGTCCTAGTAATAAGTAATTAAGTGGAGATGATAGACTTCAGAGGTCAAACGTGAGTTTAATCTGACTGCTTGGTTAGCAGGCAGTGTGTGGTGTTGCCTGGCTACTGAGCTAACTTTGCATCAGTGTATGTACACTACATATTCATATATATATATATATATATATATATATATATATATATATATATATATATATATATATATATATATATATA
>JAOWBL010003839.1:0-11820 GCA_028564865.1 Zenarchopterus dispar | reverse complement strand
ATATATATATATATATATATATATATATATATATATATATATATATATATATATATATGTGTGTGTGTGTGTGTGTCCTACTTGTGAGCGTAGTGTGGTTTCTGTGGACTGGGAGGCCTGACCACCCAAACAGGATACACAGGTGGCCCCAACAATGAACAGCACAGCCTTGTCAGTCAGCAGAGCAGGGAAAACAGAGTTTCTCACACACGAACGATATAGTTGAGAAAAGGGTGGAAAAATATGGGCCGGTGGAAGCAAAAAGACCACGGACCAAAAAAAATAAGAACCTGAGGGGTAGAAAAGGAAGAGTAAGAATAAGATTCCATCTCAAATTAAGATGTGTGGAGTCAGAAGCAGATGTGAAATGTGGGCTGGAAAATAAAAAAAAACTTCCTCCCTGGACAGCTCTGTGAGGAGGAGGTGAGACTGGAGTGGAAAGAGCAAGAGAGAAAAAGAGAGGAGAAGGTCAACCTCCTCATTAATCCAGATTAAATGGTGAAGGCCACCAGGGGAGGCACTGAGAGGGAAAGAAAGAGGATTGGAGGGATACACAGTTAGAAGTGGGAGGACACCTGGGTCTCCAGCCCAACTCAGGGCCACCCAAACCAACAGGAGCCGTCTCTCATCATAAGCTTAATTTTTCCTCGATTTTCCGTGATATTCAATTTCCACTTCCATATTCATCTCTCTCCATCTCTTTTATGCTCCACTTCTTTCTCCATCAGCTCTGCTGCTTCTCTCCCTAATATCCACCCATTCCCACTGCTGCTTCTTCCTCTGTGTTTCTCATCATTTCTTCTTTTCTCATCTTTATGATTGCGGCAAAGGTATTAATGAGTGGAAAGATAAATGTCGGTGTGAGGCGGCTCCTCAGTAATATACCATCCTGTGCTCAAATGCAAGAACGGCAAGAAAAACAAGTGAAGGTGTGGGGGTTAAAAGTACGACTGCTCAAAACCATACGAGTATCTGCGTGTGCCCACTCAAGCAGCTGGGGGATTGGGGGGGCATGGGCCTCGGTGACCCATCGGGACGTCCTCATGGCTGCCTCACACAGCTGGCTTCACCCTGCTTGGGAGTTGGAGGGAAGCAAATGTGTTCAGTTTGGTGTGTTTATTCTGACAGCCTGACATCTCCGACGTCTGAGGCGCTTACATTTTCAATAAATCATTTCCAGGGCGTCTGAGTGAGTCCCGGAACCAAGAAGACAAGAGTGCACGGCTGCATTTGGAAATGTAAAAGGTCAAAATGAGATCTCTGTTTGCATGTTAACTCGTATAAGCACCTCTCCGTAGGAGAGTAAAACACAAAGTAAATTAGAAGAGGATGCTGTAACGTGGCACTTTCCTCCAATCATAACGCAGAAAGGAAACATCACAACTCGCTAAGTCTCCTTCCAGTGTCCTGATAACTGGGTAAACACTTTTTTCAGTCCCGACTTGTAACAAACATTCCTGCCGGATTAAAATGTTGTTCGCCGTCGGTAATGACAACCACGGGAGCTCCGCCAGGACCGCTAATCTAGTCCAAAAAGAACATGTGACAGCCAGAGACAAACGGTAGTAGGTGTGCTCTTATTCAGCTGTCAAGTACGTGCCGCACACACTTCTAGAGATGTCAAAAGCAAAAATGAAAGTAATTAAATCAAATGGAAATGAGCTGTTTCCGTGAGCTATGTTCACACAAATAAATACCTCTGAATGGATGTCAAAAATGGGAAAATAAAAAGAGTTAAGGAATTACTTAAGAATCAAATTATTCTATTCCTCTGTAGTATTATTTAATGCACTGTGATATTCTAATATAGCGATTAGTTTACAGAAAGTCCGTTTTGAATGTAAGCTAACCCCATTTATAATTCACCAGCCAATGCCTTACAATCTTCCTTATCATGTCATTTATTTACTGCGTAAACCACTTTGGAAAACAGCAGCATGCTGATTCAATTTTCCAGTTGCTTTCTTTGAATCTGAGTCATTTGTGATTTGCAGCGGTCGTGGCAGAAAACGCAGACTGAGTAAAGCCAGAAATCAAGATGCAGATGGAAAAAAAAAAAAAAAAAAGGGGCTATGTTTAGCGAGAGCCAGGCAGAGAGACAGACGAGACTCTCTCCTGTCCCTCTGAGGTCTATATGGAGCAAAAGTGCAAGGTGTGATGTGAACCGCTGGGACCGACGAGAGTGGAAAGCTGTAATGACACGGCGCCTAATACATCTGACTCACACCCTGAGAACATCATCACCAAATACCGCACCCCCAACCACCCTCTGAGAGCAAATGATAGACTGAATATTACAACTAGAGCTGTGCATGTGACTGTGTGTCGGTAGAGTGTGTGATTACACACTCGGCACTGAAAGAAAAATGTGCCATCTGGGACTGCGGGAGTGTGTGTGTTGCTGTTTAGGCATAGCTTCCGCCTTATGACAGTGAAGAATGTGTGTATGGTGGTTATCCCGCACCTGCCCCGAGGAAACGGATAGAGGAAATTAGTAACCCCGCACCCCAACCCTCGATTCCTCAATCAGAAGCAACCCCGACCCCCCCCAGAGACCCCAGAGCCCCCAGTCCACACAAGTGCTTTACACATAACAGCTGGAAAACAACCATGTGTCTCTGTCAGATCCTAACACACACACCAACACCCGGAATAAATTTAAATGACTGAAAAAGTCTAAACTCATAGCTTTAAAACAATAAACAGAATTATTTACAGCTTATGGTATTTATATCCCGTGTTAAACTAGGAATAATACAGGGATCATTTCCTTAGGCTTCCCAATGTAAAACTGCAGACTACTGCGGGGATTTCATCAGCTATGGTACACAATTAAAAGATTCAGAGAATCCAGAGGAACCTCTGTACACTTGGGACAGGAGCTAAACAAATATTGAATGATCATGATCTTCATGCCCTCAGGCAGCAGTGCATCCAAAACATATGTGATGCTGTGGTGGAAATCAATGTGCGCTTCTGAAAACAACCATCAGTGAACACGGTCGTGAGCTGCATCACGACCATGCAACAACAAAAAAAACAGACCAAAACACCCGGTTCAGACCGATCGAGGTGGTCCGTCACAAACAAATCGGCTGCTTTATCTGGGTGAGTATTGCTTATTTCAGCAAAATAATCTCGTGCATGCATTCAAACAGAAAGTCTAGGTGGGCATCGGTGTTAAAAGCAGTTTTAACCTGTCTTTCAGTTAAAAGGTTTCAACAATTTTCCAATCTCTCCATCATGTCCATGTTTTTGGAAGCGTATAGAAAATAAACATAATTGCGTGTATTCATTCAACATACTTAACTTTCTGTTTTTGTTGTAGTATACTTTACAACTGTATGCATTCATAGTTTCCAGATGATGAAAGCTTCCTCTAATTTCAGGAACGTGATCCTCAATTACTATAAAAGTTGCTTACTTTAAAAATACCATGGAGAACACTTGGCCCTAGAGGCCTTACTAGAGTATAATACGGCCTCCCAATTCAACCTTGTTCACATAAACATCATCACAGCAGTAGCTGCTTTGTGCCGGCTGAGTGCTAGAGACACAGAACAGGACGGCTCTGCTGCAGGGGACGCCCTCAGCCTCTCCCGACCTGGTCGCCCAGGCCGCTCCGCGAATCAAACTGGCTCATGTCAACATCAGAACCGGCTCGCACCTTGGTGCTCATGTCTCGTCTCAACAGACCCATGTTTACACTCTCTGCTAGTGTATACTGAGCAATGACGGAGGGTGTGTAGAGCATCAGTGGGAGCTCTGAGGTAGAAATGAGAAGGTGAGGAAAGATGGGGGGGGGGGGCCCAACCTGGTGGGTATACCCATACAGATAACAGAGACATTCAATACCTCGTTTATTGTCTCACTCTTCAAACAAATGCCAATAATCGCTCCATAATTAAAACTCACTCTTGTGCTATCAAAACCACAAGCAAAGAAGCCAAATGTCAAGTTTACTTCTTGGACGGCGCAACGAGAAGGAGAACAATCCTGCAACAGAGACGACCATGGGAAAAGCAGTCAAGTAGGACATGATGATGGAAACAGATGGGATTTTTTTTCCCCACTAAATACAGAAATTTTTCACTCTTTACTGCACATACTCAATTTCTCACCAGTTCAAAACAAGTTCACTCTTTGGTTTTCCATTTCATTCAAAGCAAAAAGAGAAGGCAAACATTTGAAGTCGTGGCGACTCTGCTCGTCTGTATTTGCGGACTGAACGTCACGCGGGCTGTCACATGACAGTCTCCGTTTTCCTCACTGGGCTCGCGTGGAGCGCCGAGGCCACAAAGTGTACGGCTTTTGTTTTATTTATAATGCGCTGATTTCATTTTCCCGTACGCGGATCGGAGAGACAGCGGGGGGAGAAAAGAGAGAGCGATGGCGAAGACGGGACACGAGAGACTAAGAGATATAAACAGAAGTGACAGGGAAATGCAGAAAGAAGGATTGATGGAATCAGTGGAAAGCCGGGAGAGAGGAGTTATTGTAAACAGGTAGAGCTGCTGGAGCCTCAGCTGTGCATGTGACAGAGCTGGTTAAAGCCCTTTCATTTCCTACTGCTGATTCCATTACTTTCTTCTGTGTCTGAGCACAAACAACGTTAGCCGGACAAACACTGCTACTTCTGAACACCAAGGAACTCGCTTTTTCATAAAGGGCAAAAGGGGAAGGCCTCGCAGGAAATCACACTGCCTTTGACGCGCTCATTTTTTCTTTTTTTTAAAACAATAAAGTGGGTCAAATAGACTTTTAAACCACTCATCGAAGATCCTGAGCCATTAGGAGTCGATGTAAGCCGAGGACAGTAAGACTTGTGTCAGAAAAAGATACCCTGAACTCTCGAGAAATGAAATGACTAACAGAGACAATAACTTTAACCGAGTTGGATGAGCTCAAAGTGAGTCATTGGACAGCTGGACAGCAGCGGGTGGGGAAACACTGGATCACATATGAAGCTGTGAGAAGCCGGCTTTAATAAAGATGGGTCGAGAGCAGCAACAATATCATCTCTCTGCTGACCCTGAAAAAGCCATATGAATTCATCGGGAGCTCCAAACTACAGGCTAAACAATATTACTGAGCCATAATGATAACGGGCCTCTGCAATAAATCCTGCCGACCGTCTGGGTGAGGTCAGGCTGAAATGCTCAGAGCTCATTTCCAGTTGACAAAATAAGACTCTGAAGCAGAAATTACAGAAGAAATGTAACAATTTTAGATTTATTTATCTTATTCAGCTGTCACCACGAGGAAGGCAGTCATCGTTTATTTCTGCATCTTTCTAGGTGTGTCCAGCCTAGCTTCGGTTCAAGACACCCGTCCATAGATTTGGGCAGAGACTGTGCCTGCTTTTCAGGAAGGTCAACTGAGAGTCCTTAAGGGACATTTCTCCACATACTTGTATGTGCTCAACATGCTGTGGACAATCAAGGAGTTGCCCCTTGGTTTTTATAAGGAGGGCAGAGCGTGCTTGATGAGAGCACAGAGTATTCAGTGACTCCCAAAACAACGAACATAAGAGGTTCCTGAGGATGACTGACGGTGAACGCGCGTGCAGAAGGACTTCTGGGGGTGCTCACAAGTCCAAAATTTCTGCTGATTGCAAGTCTGTATGGAGACGTCCTGTTCTTTGACAGAACACCCCCCCAACCCCCCTCCACACACACCTTGTGTCATTTCTGTTGCTCAGACGTGATGAGACCTTCACAAAGCCAGTGTGGTCCCCGACTGATGTTCTGTGCTCCATCTCCGTGGCCATCAGCTGCACATTAATCAGCCAATTATCAACCCCAGCGAGTACCGTTCCTGTGGCAACCTGAGGCTTTAATCCAATCACCTTCGAGGAACGGGTCAAGAGGTGCTCTGATAGGATAACCAGGGGCCGGGTCACTGCACCCATGACCTGCTGCTTTGAATGGGTAATGACGTTAATATTCTCCATATGGCTTTGTGTGTGGAGCCTTTCTGGAGACGGAGCTGCACCCCCACCTTAATGGCCGGCATGAACCAAAGTAGCACTACCAGCCTCCCTGGGGCAAGTCTCTCAGCGTGGCTACTTCCAGCCCTCTTTTCTCATACCCCAGCCTCTCTCGCTGGCTGCTGTGCAGAATCCCTCAGCACCAAATATGAGGCTCAGGTCCATTTCTTTCCATCAGACCTTATACTTCGGCATCCGGTGGTCCAGGTGGGAATAGCCAGACAGAACCTGAGGTAATCACGCCACAATTTGGGCTGCTAGAACGTAATGAGAAATATCAGCCACAACATTCAAACTATCCATTTATTTTCTGTATGAAACAGTTGGGAAGTCTTCCACAAACTCTCTCAGGAACAATTATAATACATTTAACCTTATGACACTGGTGTGATATTTGTATTTGTACAGTCCCAGATGATATGTTCTCATATACTTTTGTTTTTGTAATTATCTTGAAATATGGATTGAGGTGTGGGGATGTGTATAAAGTGGATTATTACCAAGATTGTCTGAGGGAGGGTCATTGATGACAAATGAAAAATGAGATGTTTTATGAAGATGCAAAAAACAGAAAGACAACAGACTCCAACTAAAATACAAGATACCTCTCTGCTCTCACACTGATCTGTTTCCAGCTCAGCTTCAAAACCTTCATGACGTCATAGAAAAGATCCTCGCCATCAGAAAACGCAGTTTCGGCAGATGACTAGGTCAGCTGATGATCTCTAATACCGCTAAATGTCAGTGTTTATAGGTAACTGCTTCCATTAGAAAAATAACAACGACAAACTGGCAATTAGGAGCGTAGTCCTGGATTTAAAATATTTAAATGTTTGCCTGAACACCTTGATTCAGCATCAGTTTCATTCCCCATCTTCCTGACTCGCACCTCCTTCTGACTCTCCGCCTCGCTCCATATGCTCCCATCTGTGAGACGCTTTGCTACATTTCCTGTTCTACCCACACACACACACACACACACACACACACACACACACACACACACACACACACACACACACACACACATAAATAAATATTGAGATATAGGAAAGTGTATTTGCTTGGTCTGTGTTAAGAGGGATAAATGCTTCCACCTAGTGGTCAGAAATGTCGCATACAACTTATTTGTTGAATGAATTTCAGACACTCGCCCACAAATCATCCCATATGACTACTACGACTTTTAACATCAGAACCAATGCTATTTTTGACTTTCCTGTGATGAAGTGATTACCATACATATACACCAAGCACTTAGCCGGATCATGCAATTTCACATTTGCATCTTCTCTGAAGATAGCCCGAAGCCACAAACCTCAGTATTTGTTTTCAACTACCAGGGGGTGTGCTGATCTTGAGAAGACACGGTGTTCAACTGCTACCAGACTGTTGCTCATCCATTCACTTTGAATGGCGTGAGATTCTTTTTTGCTCAAATTAATTGTCACTTTGCTTCCATCAGAAACTGAGAAATGTTTAACATTTCTAATTTTTTTTTCATCATCTAGTGCAGTGTTTGTCAGTTCCAATCCTCAAGTACCACTACTCTGCATTTTTTAGACGTCTCCCTGCTCCAGCACACCTGTCTCAGTTTCAGAAGTTATTGACAGACTTATGCAGACCTTCACGCAAGTGAAAGAAGTGATCTATTCTGAATCAGGCGTGGCGGCACAGGGAAACACCTAAAATATGCAGGACAGTGGTACTCGAGGACTGTGACTGAGAAACCCTGATCTAATAAAAGTATAAACGCAACAAGTGCAGAACATTAGATATAAAGCTAGAGAATACATTCTTTCACCCACCAGCAATGCTGGTGTTATTAAGATAACAAACTTACATTTTGAAGGTACATTTCTATAACTTCTATTGATACACAGATATATTGAATTATTTATGGATAGGAGATTTATTTATAAGATGATAAACACTAAGTTTATAATAGAAACTGTGTAATTATTCATGAATACTCATTTACAATTTCAAAATTTATGGATGGGCTCTAATTCAAACCTATTTCTGATACATGTTAGTGAGTTGTTGAGTGCATACATGAAGCTTTTATAAGAGAGTTCAGTACTTACCAAGATTCATGGTAATAAACCCGAGACCGATCATCATCATCCACAAATGATCTATTACTCAGCCAGAACAGTAGAACATCACAGGAATCAGTGATAGCATCACAGTGAATCACCACCGTTTTGCCTGGAAAAAAAAAAAAAATTCCAGAGGAATTTAAAGCATGCACATAAGTGTTTTTTGTGTATATTCTGCATATTTGAAACTCACCCAGTTCCACATAAAACACCTGACCATCTTGTGGTGAAGTGATTTTTGAAAATTTCTGAACAGTTTCTGTGTGTAAAAGGAGGGCACAATTTTCTTTTAGACACATGCATTCTTGGGAAACTAAATATGGTCATAAAACTTTTCTGCATACCTTCTTTCACAGTGAGGGGCACTGCAAAGGTCATATTGTACATCTGTCCAGAATACAAGTAAGATCTTTTGCAGGTGTAGACACCACTGTCTTTTCCTTCAACACTTGGGAAGTAAGATGGAGATGGTTTACCATCCTCATGAAAAAAAGAATATTGAAAAATAAATGAATAAATATAGATAAATATAGAGACATCCATCCTTCAAAGGCTTGATTTTATTCACACTAATAAATCTGTGTTGCTTTAATACCTTGTGCCACATGATGGTTCTGTTTGTAATATTGGGGGCATCTTCAGCCAGCTCGTGGGGACAGTTTAATGTGCAGGACTGCTGCTTGTAACATGCCATCGGGTACTGGTCCCTCTTTTCATATTCTTTTGACTGGGATGTGTACACAGTCACAATGAACCAAAACTGAATCCTGGTCATCCTGCCAAGTCTTTAAAGAAATATATTTGCTTGAGCCGACATGATTGTAAAAGATTATTTCCAAAACTGACAAAGGAATACTCACTTTAAAAACACACAAGAACAGAGAGCATTCATGCTGTTTGTGTTACACCATACAACCAATCACTTAGAAGACTGAGATTAAATACATGTGCTCCATGTAAGTGACTGTATTAATTCAGAAATGTCTGCAACATACCTGTGAGAATCACACGAGTAATTGCCCTGGTGGTTTGCAGATGCGTTGAGAATCACAAAGCAGTTTTCAGAAACCAGCACACCCATCTGCTTCTGCTCAGCTGGAGACATGTTGTTGAACAGAAACATCTTCTCATCTGTCTCCTTCTTCCAGATTGTTTCTGAAGCCCCATTCTCACATTGTTGATCACCACAGTACAGCGCCAGCATGTCACCTGCTTTCACATATTTCTCCTTCAGCATTATGGGATATGCACCTGCAAAATAGAGCCATAAATTCATTTATAAAAACCCTTTTGGGCTTTGGCTGCATAATATTTTGGAATCTATTGCGATTTTTCTTCCTACTTGTGATTTTTTTCAGGTGGTTACTCAATGGAGAAAAGTACTATTTATACAGACTGTCCTCATTTGATTCTCTTGGCACAGTATCTAAAAAAATTTCCCATCATCTTTCAGGGTATAGCCAATTAGTCAACATCAGTGGAAAAAGATGACAACATTAAAAAAGACTGCAAAGGAAACTGAAAAGACTATGAAGAAAAAAAAAACATTTTTGACTATTATTTTCTGGAGAAAAAAAAAACATGATTCCAGATATACATAAGCCACCATGAATACTTGCTAAAGAGTAAAAGTTAAGTTGGGATGTCTATTTATGAACAATATACTACTGATTAACCCCTGCCTCTCGCCTGTGATGGGCTGGGATAGGCTCCAGCAGACCCCCGTGACCCAGAAATGGAACAACGGGTCAAGAAGATGGATGGATGGATACTACTGATGACTGGGAAAACTCCAAAAATTAGGTTGATAGATGTGCTGGTAATTTTTCTTGCAATGTACATCAAATTTCTCACCAAACACTTTACTGGTTATCTGTATGAACCTAAAAGCTAAACTAAGATGGATAACATCTATTTTCCAACCAATACAATGAATTTGGTTCAAATATAACTTTCAATTATCATTCCTCTGTTCATTTGTATTAAAAGGGAATTAAAACAAATCACAACAGATTTAAAGCAATAAGGGCAACAAACATATAAATGAACATTTCTGTTTTCCTTAACCTCAGACATACCAGCTTGTTCAGAACTGTTGAGTAGGTGCCAGTCCAGTACTGCCAAGTTGCGTCACTTCATGGTTTTAATATGACCCCAAAACACCTAATGACGTCATTACATTTTATTTTGCTTCTAGCTCTGTACCTGTATATGGTAACAATACAAAACTGACATAAATGTATTAATTATGTATAAATTAGGATTAAATCTGACCTCCAAGTGAATTTCCAAGTTAAAGCAAGAGAACATGAACTAATTCAATTAAACTTAACACCCATCAGTAATTTGATTTCCAGTAACATACTTATGTGTCGTATTATCGATATTCTCACCCAAATCTGTCGGAAATACAAAGTCTCGCTTGTTTTGTTTTGGGTTTTTTTGTCGTTTTTTAAAAACTATGTATACAGGCTCCTTTATTAAACTTAGATCGCGTCAATAGTAACGTATTTTTTTTTTAATTAATAGGAGTTTGAAAAGGCGCTGATAAATCCGCAATATTTTAGACAAATTAATCTTAGTTGTCTTACCTGTAATGAGAGTAAGGATGAAGACCAGGAGGACCGTCATGACGATGTTCAGCATCGCGCTGGAGCAGCCTGTAAAGATGATAACACACAGTTTTTCCTCAAATACTGTTTGATGGGAAAAGAGGGAAACAAGAAACTAACAGAAGAGTGTGACATCACTGCGGGCTAGTAGTTTATAAACGTTTCGTTTCCGAGCGCAAACGCACGTCCGTCTGACGTTTAATATGTGCTTAAGTTATTTCTCTTCGTCAGCTGCTGAAACCTGGTCTGATCTCTTAAAAAGAAGTTGGCCGGAACCAAATCGATTGTGAGAATGGTTAGTGCGAAGATAATAGTCTGGTACTCATTCTGCTTTTGCGTATTGATTAAAAGACAAGAAAGACAGCACCTTTATAAAGCAGTCAGGGAGTTTGTTTTAGTGTTACAGTAATATATTCGTATTGCACCATTACGACTGTCTGAACAAGAACATAGGGTATACCCAACTCTCTATAAATGTTTAGAAACCTCTCTTTTCCAACTGTATCTACTCATGATTTTTGTTATGTTAAATTAAATGGGAGCATTATGTATCTGTCAATCCGGAAATTACTTTTCTATAAAAGGGTATGCAGTGTCAGGATGAGAGGCTGTTATTTTCTGTCCACAGTATTTGGCCACAGAAAACACGTTCAGCCATTGTTATGCCGACTAAGAAACATGTCCAGCTATGTTCTCATAGCCAAATGTTCCCACATTTCCCACATCCCACGATCCTGATTGACCCATAGGGTTTGCTCAGATGGCTGATATTCATTAGGTTAGGGCGTCAGACTAGAGTTGGGCTTTCATGTTAGGGTTAGGATATCAGGTTAGGGTATCAGAGTAGAATTAGGGTATCAGGTTAGGGTATCAGAGTAGAGTTAGGGTACCAGGCTAGGGTATCAGAGTGGAGTTAGGGTACCAGGCTAGGGTATCAGAGTAGAGTTAGGGTACCAGGCTAGGGATAGGGTATCAGAGTAGAGTTAGGGGACTAGGTTAGGGTATCAGAGTAGAATTAGGGAACCAGGTTAGGGTATCAGAGTAGAGTTAGGGGACTAGGTTAGGGTATCAGAGTAGAATTAGGGAACCAGGTTAGGGTATCAGAGTAGAGTTAGGG
>JAOWBL010003837.1:0-48479 GCA_028564865.1 Zenarchopterus dispar | reverse complement strand
TATATATATAGGTTTGGAGGAGTAAGTTCCTGCTTCGATCAGAAAACATCAGCCTCAAAGCAGCTCTCCAGAAACTCAGGAGTGACATCACAGAGAAGTTCCCCAGATGTCCTTCATACCAAACTGGACTCTGGATTAGATGAGTGATGATTGACAGTCCAACCGCAGCATCCTGCAAGTCCGTCGGTTCAAGAACACGGTAGTAGAAATGATGGTTTATGAGTTATGGGTTATAAGTGACGTCACATAAAATCACAAAAGAAGTAAAAAGCAGAAATCTCAAGCTCGTAAGAGTCTTTCAGGAGGTGGATTCTGAAGATAACGTAAAAAGGATTGTGTTGAGTGGAAAACGAGCTTTTGACGACGTCAGCCTGTCAAACACGACTGCTGACCAAGTCGGACCAGCGAGAACACAGCTGGATGGAAAAGCATCCAGTTTTTGCTGCGTTTTCAGTCGCTTCTGGCGAAATCCCGCACAGAGCATCCTGTCATTTTCTGAGTGGGCTGAAGGCAGATTTGTCTGTCAGGAGTCGATTATTGACAGTTAAACTCAGAGTCAGTTAGGCTGCATTCGCCGTGTAACCGCCGTGGTAATGTATCCTGGGGTGAAATAGATTCTCACACCCGTCTTTATAGGATTCATTTCAGACCAAACCCTTTAAATGCATCAGATGAAGTTGTAGCGTGCACTGAGGTTGTCAAAGACGAGTCTCCTGGGAGATTTTTCCCTCTCTGCTGATGCGTCAATCACGCTCAGGAGGGAGGGACGAAGTGCAGATTCAGTGGCGTCTGTTTCCTGATCCTTTTATGAAATCCCATCATATAATTGTAATTAATTACATTTAATTTGAATAGTGTATTCAATTGGATTTGTTTTGTGATTTTTTTTTCATTCTTTGTAAAACTCTGAGATCTCAGTAGGACAGAAATACACTGAATTAAAGGTGGGGTAAGTAATTTTTAAGCAAGTTCCAATCCAGAGCACTACTACTTTCATCCATCCCAGACGCTAGCTGATTAGCTCATGAGTACACCTTTTTTTTTTTAAAGTATTTTTACACAGAATGGAAAAGGGGGGGTGGTGGGGGGGACTGCTTCCTAAACCATAACAAACATTAGTCCAGCCAATCACAACAGAGGGAGGATTCAAGCTTCTGACTATGAAGTTGGGGAGTCTCCATGATGGAGCTGGATGGAGGGGGGAGGAGGAGAGAGCTTTGTGTTTTATGACATTATCCAGAAATGACCTACCGTGCCTTTAAGATTCTCTGTTTTGTTGAATAAAAATGCTGTTTAACAATGACAAAAGGAGATTAGACTGTTGCATAAAATGGTGTAGTTTTTTTTAAACACTCTGACATAAATTCATCTTTAATCTTGAACTATTTTTAGATCAGCGTTTAACCTTGAGATTAAGTCTTTCTTAAACCAAATTAGATCTCCACAAGACAGATGTTCATCTCTTAATTTAATTACATTTTAAATTACATTAACGATTTTAGAGAAAGAGGAGCTGTGACTGAGCTAGCATTCAGTTTAAATGAAAACAGCAGCACTTCTGCAAAAGTACAGTTTACACTGATGATTATAAAAAACTTTAGTCTCTCAGATATTAAATGTGCATTTTAGCTGTATAATAAATTATCACTTTATTTCTAGAAACTCCACGATGAACAGTTCCTGGAAAACACGACCGTGGGTGCTATTCGCGGATATTTTTCAGCACCACGGACAGCGCTACTCACTGTGACGCCGGATGTGTTGATGACCTATCAAAATAAAAGTCGACAGAAACGTCAACGGGAATAAGATTTGCGGTATTTTTCACGTATTGGATAAAAAATGCTTTAGTCGTTTTGCATTTCTGTTTCTAACAACATATTAAAGAGAAAAAACAAACATGGAGGGTAGCAAGAGGAAAGATAAGATAAAAACAACACAAGATCATTTTAGTGTTGTCTGTATGTTGACGTGTTTTCTAAACAGATGACCCGTGAAAACCATTAAAATAAAGATCAAAACACCCACGTCCGCTGGTAGGCAGACTTTTAATTTGAAAGTGAAACCGGAAGCTGCCGCCCGCTTGGCGTCAGCTTGCCGCTCCGCTGCCAGATCATCGCGCCGACAGGTCCGTGGATGTCATTACCGGGAGAGCGAGGCAGCGGAACCACACCTGAGCTCCGGGACGATGACGGCGTCCAAAGAGCCGAGCAAGAAGAAGCAGAAAGAGCCGCAGCAGGACGAGGTAAAAGCCACGCCGCAGCCGCTGCGCGTCCGTCGGGTCACGGGATACGGTCGTGTGCGTGGACGGGCGCCCCGTGATCCTGGGGAGACTGTTTACAGGGACAACCATGTCTTTGCTGCTTTGTACCAGATCGCAGCGGGTTGTGACGTGAAACCAGAGTTTTTGAGCTGTTTTGTTTCGTCATGATGCTTGAAGACGCCTCAAGTTAACGACTTCAGTCTGTCAAAGTTTTAGCATCAAAAACAGATTTAAAAAAAAAAATCCAGAATCAACCTGATTTTTCTCAAAGGTCGGTTTCAGTTCAGATATCTGAAACTGTCGATTCCTTTTAGGTGTTTTTCTGTTTTCAGTTAAACTGCAGTCTGATGAGGGAATCCAAAGCTTTCCAGATGATCCAGAGATGTTTTAATCTGTCACACTTTAAGAAAACAGCCAAAAGAAATGTTCACAAAACGCTCAAACAAACCGAGCTGCTGAACATTATCTTTACAAATATAGCTGAGCTAGAAAAACAACATATTAGTCCAATTTGAGCAAAATAAATAAATAAATAAATAAATCCATCCATTAGCTCCTCCCCCTTAGTTACTGTTGCTAAGGTGGACAATCTCTCAGTTGTTTAGTTTTATAATTCTGATCATCCATGTAAAAAACTCGTCTCAACATGGTTGACTCAGATTTTGCATCAGCTGTTGGTAGTTTGTGCTAACCGAGTCTCGCCTCAACAAAACCGTCGTTTCGGATTTTACGACCGAAATCAAATCTGAAAAGGGATTTGCAGGGTCCCCCAGTTTGGATCAGCAGAACCAGCCCAAAGCCTGACTCTGGGGGGACCTGATCAATATAAGATGCTACATTTTGTTTGGAATTGGAGATTTGAATACAGTAAACTCCGTAGTTGGTGTTAAAAGTACTCCTGATACGTCGTTTTAAATTATTTTGACTCAGAAACAGACGACGGCTCAGGATCTCAGAAGTTCCTCTATGAACGACTGTTGACCCGAGTCTGAAAGTAAATTTGCTAAAAAAAAATGGACAAACTTTTCAATTGTACAAATTTGCTTGAGAAAAGTTTGAAAGGGACTTTAAATGTTCTCAAAATTAAAATAATAATAAACATAAATCAGAAACTGTGTCATCTCACAAATTTGGGACAAAAGAATTTCTGACTTTAGAAAATTAAAAACAAGAAATTTGCTATAAAATTTATACTTTATAAATTCACTCATTTATATCTTTATTCATGTATGAATCTGTAGCAGAAAACCCAGATATTTTATATTTATTATTTTATGATAATAAACCTCCAGCTCAGATGTTCTCCATCCTGAACATGAAACATTTTTGCTTTTGGATGAATTCAAGTGAAGCGTTTATTTAGGAGGCGACAAATGAATTTCTCCAGAACCCCCTCCAGGGTCCAGAACCCCCTCCAGGGTCCAGAACCCCCTCCTGAGTCCAGAACCCCCTCCAGGGTCCAGAACCCCCTCCAGGGTCCAGAACCCCCTCCAGGGTCCAGAACCCCCGAGGATCTGCTTCAGCTCCGGTTAAATAAAGGTGTGCGAGGGGTTATTCAGTCGTCACCGAGACTTTTAGAGGTTTTACACAGAAAAGGATCCAGTTTGAGTCTTTAACATTTTAACTTTGTTTTGTTACTGATTTTTTTAATTTATTTTTTTTTTACTTCTCCAGGTGATTTTGTTTGTTTTGTGGTTTTTTTTCTTTAGCTTTCTTCACACTCATTTACGATCATTTCTGTTGCTTTTATATTTTTTTTAATTTCTTTTCTTTTTTTGCTCATTTTCAGCCTCTAAAGCCGTTTTGCATCTTTATAATCTTTTTATAATTAAATTGTTTGACTATTTTTTCTCTGGTAATTTTGGCTCATGGTGGTTGATTTAATCATATTCTCATTTATTTTCGTGAGCGTTGTTAACACCGTAAACTCATCCTGCATTTATTCCCAACTTCAGCTTTGACCTGAAGTTTTAGTTCGTAATTAACCTGAAGACACATTTTATAAGAACATTAACTCGGATAATTTCATCTGCACTTGAATTTATACAACAAAACTTGTGTAGTCTCCTTTTTTGTTGAATTAGATCTTTCTTTTAAATCATTTTTAGCTGCCTATAGATTATTTTAAATAAAGTTATTGTTTATTTTCCTTTAAATCAGTCATAAAACGCCGTGACAGAAGAAAGTAGTTTGAATCATCACTGAAGACGGTTTTAGTTTGTTTGTCTCTGGTGGGTTTTGTCCACAGTGGGCTCGGGTTTCAAGATCTCGATACCACTCATGTCGGGTTTCCTGCAGAGGGCTGCTTTCTCCCATCCATCATCCATCCATCCATCCATCATCCATCCACCCAGACCTCCACCTCTTCTAGGGGAATCGTCTGGTGTTCCCAGGTCAGCTGAGAGATATAACCCTCCTGTGTGTTCTGGGTCTGCCTGGGGGTTCTGCCCAGTTGGGCATCCCCTTGAACAGGTGTCCAGGAGACGTCCTCACCACCTCATCCAGGTTCTCCTGGTGAACTTTCCATCCACCTCATGTCGGCCAGGTGTGTCTGGATCTCCCCGTCTCTTTCTGTTCTGATCATTTCGGTGGTTGGAGCACGATTGGGCCCGTAAACGGAGAGCCCGAGTCTCTCTTTACCCCACCGGACCGAGTTACTGCGTCACCTTCCTGTTTCAACCCCCCCCCCCAGAACCTGAAGAAGACAGACACCTGAAGTCTTCTACATGAGGCAGCACCTCCCAACCCCCTCCCCAAACGCTTCCCACTCAGCTCCAGAGAGAGCTGAAGATGACGCCAACAGAACCACATCATCTGCAAAAAGCAGAGATTCAATCCTGAAGTCTCTGGGTCGGCCTCTGAAGGTCCGGGGAACACCGGCTCTGGGTCGGCCTCTGGAGGTCCGGGGAACACCGGTTCTGGGTCGGCCTCTGGAGGTCCGGGGAACTGATCTCGTCAGATCTCACCCCCTTAGTGACCGTTTCTAACTTCAATCTGCGTTTACACTATTAGAGTATTACTTCCTGTGTGAAAACAAAACTTTATTGTCCAAATACTTCAAATCGGTGCTAAAATTCTTATTTTTATGTTTTGGCATAAACGTTGTAGAGCAAATGAGACTTCTGGACCTCCAGAATGTCCAGATGTCCAAACTCTGGTTCCTTTGCAGGTGATTGTGAACAGCTGTGTTTTAGGGGCGGGGCTTACCAACAGGTCAGCTGACCTCACGTCCCGGAGGGGATTATCCAGTTGTTCTTTGTTTTTTAAACAGTCTTTGGTCTCAGTTTTTTGTTTGTTTTACTGTACGGCCGTACTGAAGTTATAATTGATGAGTTTCTTCTGGTTGCTCACATGTCGTCTGACGCTGCCTAAGAAGCTCCAGCGTCGACCATAAATAAACGCTGTGGATTTGTTCAGATTAATCCGAGGCTGCTCTAGTTTTTCCTGGAAAATCCTGGCGCTGCAGCAGGTCCAGATTGGTCATACCCCCGAGTCTGCCTCCCGCTTTAAATGTTTGTCCCAGCGGTGAACACAGAAACCCACACGGTCCCACTCGATTTCCTCGCCTGCTTAACTTCCCACTGGAGTGGGTCTGATGAACACGCTGCGGCGCTGAACTGTGTCTGAGGAAGTGAGTTCAGCCGGCGCCGCCAGATGTTCAAGTGATGCTCGTGGAGGAGGAGGAGGAGGAGGAGGAGGAGGCGGGGGCCCGGCGGCGTGCAGGAGTGTGAACCGGACTCGGATTGTTCTGGACACATCTGGGCCTCTGATCTTCAGTGTCGGGATCGGTACTGGTAGCACCGAAGTCACTGGATGGGCCTCTCGTTTTCAGGCATCTCAGATCGCCATAGCAACCGTTGACGGCACACGACTCCAGTCTCTTACAACGGGACGATGAGTTAGACGAGCCCCCCCCACTCCACAGAACTACAGATGTGGCTCTAGCAGGAGTTGCTATGGAAGCGGCAGCCTCCGGCGCTCCCGCCATCTGCGCTCGAGAAGTCGACGTCCTCGCTCAAAGTCGCCCAGATCCGTTGCTCTTTTCGTTTCAGTAATTAAGCGTGGTTTTGTTTGCCGCAGAGCGCCGTTTCATGACGTCGTTTAGATGCTGTCAAGCAGCACATCTGTGTGGAAACATCTGCATTTATCAGGTTTGTGCTTCTGTTGCTTGTCTGCAGTATTATTTTTTTATGTTACGTGTTGACAAGTTTATTTGCTTTGCTGAGAGTAACTTTCATCTTTTTCTGTTTTATTTTGAAAATTCTTTGTCCTTTTGTTAAATTTGTCTCACTTTGGTTGTATCGTGTTATTTTCTTCATTTCTCTCATTTCCACACCTTTTCTCCTCATTATGGCAACTTTCTTTTGTCACTTTCCCTAATTTAGCTCTTATTTTTAATTTTTAGCTTTTTGATCTCATTTTGTTTCACATTTTTTCTACTCTTATATCTGATTTTGACCATTTTTTTGATTTCGTCTTCTTTCCTCATGCACGCCTGATTTTATCAAGTTTTTTACATTTCTCTTTTTGAGCCACTTCAAACTTTTTTTTTTTAAGCACTTTTTTTATGGCAGAAACTCCATTTTTTAAAAAAACGTTTTCGACTGAAATTCTCCAATTCGATCAAGACCAGAGGAGTTGAATCCAGATGTGCAGCGATGAAGCACAGCGAAGGTCTGGAGCGGAGCTGGAAACCCGACGGTTAAACTTGAAAGCAGGTTTCTGGCCGAAGATAAAAAACAAGACTCGTCCCGCAATCAAGAAGTTGGCGTCAATTTGGAGACAAAACAGCCGCTTCAGGTCAAAACTTTTCAACAGGTCACGCTCCGGCAAAGCAACACGAGTTCTCGCCTCTCAAGTGCTGTGAAGGCGAAACAAAGGCTTCTGGGAAACTTCTCAGTCTGGCGCGTTTGATGTGCGAAGGAGGCTTCACGCCGCCTCGCTTGATGTTTCTCGCTCCGGAGCTCAAAGGAACGGCGATTTGGATGCCACATGTCAGGATGTCGGTCTCCTGCAGGGCCACAGCTGGAAACATCTGGCCAAAACCTGCAGTCAAACTGAAACATGCATCTTCTCCCTCTGTTGTCATGGTTGAACGTCTCCTAGGAGACTGAAATGATGGTGGAGGTCGTGAACCCTCGCAGCTGACGGACGGCTGGAAGTCTTTAAGCAAACTGCAGGTTTCTGACCTTTAGCTGAATGTGTGTAATCAAAGACTCGGGCTGATGAGAAGCTTTTAGTTTGACGGCGTTGTCGGAGGGTAATCACCGCTCCGCCGGGGAGAGACGAGCGTCAGCGGCGTTCACGTCCACCGCCGTGTTAAAGGCTGCTTTAAAAACCGGGTTGATGTTTCCTAAATCCAGTGAAAGAAAGCGCTTTAGCCCCGCTGAAGAGGAGACAATCGTGCTTCCTGCTGGAGATGAGATCATTACCCAGCATCATGATGATCTTCAGGCGTAGCAGGAGGACACTTCTCAGACCTTTAGTGATTCGTTGATGTGTTTTTGACCTTCGTGATGTCGTCTGCAGGAGTTCGTGGACGTCAACCCCCCGCAGAGGAACTGGAAGGGCATCGCCATCTCCCTGCTGGTGATCGTGGTCGTCTGCTCGCTCATCACCCTGTCGGTGGTCCTCCTCACGCCAGGTACGTCAGAACTGATGCATGAGTGTTGGAGATGGTGCAGTTGTGTTCCTCAGCGACACACCTGAGTTAACCTGGATTTCACCTTCTTGCCTTCTAGCTGAGCTCAGTGGGAGCAGGAAGTCCACTCTGACCGTGGAGGACCTGTACAAACCAGAGTTCACCATCCACGACCCCGAGGCCAGGTGGATTAACGGTGAGTTCAGTCCTCCCACCTGCATGAGGGGTTATATCACACCTGCAGGAGAAGTTTGATCACACCTGCAGGAGAGGTTTGATCACACCTGCAGGAGAAGTTTGATCACACCTGCAGGAGACGTTTGATCACACCTGATCACACCTGCAGGAGAGGTTTGATCACACCTGGATGCAGCTAAGCTTCACAAGTTTGTGTTTCAAACAACCTTCAGAACATCAGAACAAAGAAGATGTTGTTGATCTTTTCCTCCAAACTGAGTTCCAACCAAATATCTTGTTTTCTTCAGATCGATTTTCTGCTCTTGCAGGTGTGGAGATGTTTTTCTTCTCGTGTCCCATGTGGTCATTTTTAGCAAACGTCCAGGTGAATCCAGGTGATGCAGGAGGTTGTTCAGGGAGAAAAAAAGACTCATTTAATAGTTTAAATACTTGAATCGAGTTCAGCACCAGCTGAAAATATTTGCTCCTTAAGTTCCCCAGAAGAGATTTACAGATTCATCTTCTGTAATTGGTTTATTTCATAAAAAGACATTTATATGTCTGGTCGGATTATAAAACGGTACATTTTGTCCTCTAACAGTCCAATATTCCTTCTTTTAGCTCAGTTTTTGATCTCCACCGCCTCCTGAGGGAAATATCAGGACTGGTAGCAGCCGAGTGCTGAAGTATATCCACCATCTATTCTCCGAGTGTCGGACAGGAAAGACTCGCGGCTTTTTTATGGTTTTAAGGATCTAAAAAGCAGATGTGCTGTTTATGACAGAACCACGGATCCGAGAGCTTCACAGCTGATATTATTACTGATCGTAGCTTCAATTAAAAGCATTATCGCGTTTAATGTTTGCTTTAATATCTGAGGCCATTACATTTAATTCACATTGAACATAAAAAAAGAAAAAGAAGAAGAAATCATCTTTATTGCATCCTCTGATCCAGAGCTGCTCGACTGGTAGAAATACAAGTTCAGTGATGAAGCCGTATTTCCCAGATGGATTTGTCTGATGAAATTATAAAGAGGAGCGCCGCGGCACAAAATGAGAATCTCTCCACCTGTAGTTTCAGCACAGAATCAAAACATTCAGCCGTATCTAAAAAGTAATAATAATAATAATAATGGGATCTAAATCTCTTGTTCACCAGAGGTTTTATGTGCAGCGGCTCTTAACTGTCACGTTTGACATTTTATTAAAAAGAGACATATTGTTTCTTATTGTGGAAAGATGACTTCAGATGCAGAACAAAAGCTCATTTAAGAAAAAAAAAAAAGGTTTTATGTTTCTCTTCGTCTTACTGTAAAAGTTACAGCCCCCCCTCCCCCGACCAGTCTGTCCAGTCCAAAACCAGTTTCTGATGGATCGATCGGTGGTTCTCTCCGGGAACCAGAACCGTCATTTGTATTGAAACTTAAAAGAATAAAAATAGCTGGCCTGGTTCAGACAAACATAAAAATAAATAACCTTAGAAATATGAGCAGTTAAACTGTAATAAAACTTTAGATGTAGGTTGTGATTTAGGAACAGAAAAGTCTCCCATCAAGATCAAAAGTCTTTTTTTTTTTTTCATAACATGTCCTGTTCACATTTGAGATATCCAACAGCTATGATGATTAATAAATGCATTTTTCTGACCTACTATTCAGTTTAAATTCAGGTAAAATGTTTTTTTACATCAGCTCAGTTAGTTTATTTCAATTTTTCCAATTTCACTTTGGACGATTTAATGAATAAATCCAAACATTTTTCTCTTTTCCCTACTTCTGGAATTCATAATTATATGAGAATACATTTCAAATTTTCCAACTGTATTATACAAAATTTAAATACTTAATTTAATAAATGTGCCATCTAAATTAGGCTTTTTATTCACCGTGAACATTATAACATATTAAAGTCAACTGATGATACATTTCATTTTAATAAAACGGATGAGTATGATGATTGGAGATATTTCACTGCTCTGCCTCCGCTTTCATCACCACGACGCTCTCTGAATGATTAAATCCAGCCGGTTTTTTGGGTTTTTTTTTCCTGAAATCCCCCGTCTCTGCCCTTCGGTGTTTTGACGGTAGATGAAGTGACTCCTGCTGACCCGTGAGTCCACAAACACAGATGGTCTCGCAGTGTCGCGGCTCAACGGGCTGCAGAGCTTCACGCTCGGATCCTCCAGCCCTCCGCTGAACCGCGGCGAAACAATAACATCAGCCGTTTTCTTTTCAACCCGCTCCCAGACTCCGTGTACACATAATCACGCTAACACGCGTGTGCTGCCACGAGTGTAAAAACGTGGTGAAACATCTCCACTCAGAATGAAAAAGCCCTGAGTGTCAAACAGACGTGATAAAAGAGGAATGAGCTCTGAAGACATCCTGCCAAACATCGATGTGACGTTTGTGTTTCTGGAGGAAAATTTGTCGAGTTGAGACGAGGAAATTTTGCTGTTTTGATTGTGTCTTGGCTTAAAAACGACAGGTGTGCATCTTTCTCTACTTTGGCGGCTTCGAGCAGGAAAAAAAACGGGTTTGTTGCCTTCGAGGGTGAAAGTGAGAGAGATGAGACATTTTCTTCGGTTTCCATGAAAAATTTACACCTGCTGAGTGACAACGTTGAGACGTAGAGAGCAGGCTGAAGAAAGTTTTTATTTTACTCTTTCTCTGCTCCGGCTCCCCAAAACTCCCCCACACGTCTCTATGGAAACCTGTTGATGATTAATTGTTGTTGTTTTTTCATAAATGAGGAAACACAAATCTGAAAAAAAGATGTAGCGCAAGTCACATGATTGAGACAGTTTTGGTGTGTTATAAACGTCATCTCATCAGCTCTTCTAGGAGACGTTTGATCACACCTGCAGGAGAGGTTTGATCACACCTGCAGGAGAACTTTGATCACACCTGCAGGAGAAGTTTGATCACACCTGCAGGAGATGTTTGATCACACCTGCAGGAGAAGTTTGATCACACCTGCAGGAGAGGTTTGATCACACCTGGATGCAGCTAAGCGTCACAAGTTTGTGTTTCAAACAACCTTCAGAACATCAGAACAAAGAAGATGTTGTTGATCTTTTCCTCCAAACTGAGTTCCAACCAAATATCTTGTTTTCTTCAGATCGATTTTCTGCTCTTGCAGGTGTGGAGATGTTTTTCTTCTCGTGTCCCATGTGGTCATTTTTAGCAAACGTCCAGGTGAATCCAGGTGATGCAGGAGGTTGTTCAGGGAGAAAAAAAGACTCATTTAATAGTTTAAATACTTGAATCGAGTTCAGACTGAGGACATTAGGATGGAGACGAAGGTTCTGATCCGGTGGTTGTAGACCATTCTTGCAGCTGGAGCTCATGGGTGTCCAAGTGTCCTGGAGACAAACGTTGAACCCACTCTGTCCTCAACATATGCAGGGAAATCAAGTCCGGGTACGTGAGGCTTCACGGCGCTCCAGACTTGTTTTTCTTGTGCATCACAATAAAACACAAAAGCCTCGGAGCGCACTGACCCATCTCCTCCTCAGCGTTCCTCCAGGCCACGTTGCCAACACCTTCTGATTACATTTTCTCCTCATGTTGCATAAAACACACTGCTGGAGACAACCTTGATCTGTGGCCGGGGGGCTTTATTGTGTCCCAGCACTCCTCCATGTCCTCCAGACCTTCGAGTTGCTCAACTGGCTCCATGACAGCGTGACAGATTGTGTTTATATCCGAGCTCCGAAAACAAACAAAAAAAAAAAAAAAAAGAGAGAGAGAATAAAATGGAAAGCAAATAGGAAACAGCAACTAAATGAAAGAACGGCAGCGTGACACCGTGACAGACTGATTTTGCCGTGTTGATGACTAAATATGTCCGTAACACCTTTGTGGAGACTCGCTGGGACGACAGAAGGTGAGAGGAGGGTGGGGACTCACAGGGACAAAGGTGGAGGGAGACGGTGCTCTGGATACGAAGCATCCATCGTCTGCTGTATTTGTACCTTCTCATTATAGGGGTGAGGGGGTGGGGGTGGGAGGGTGAGGGGGTCACCCCTGTCTCTTTCCCTTTCACATAGTCACCCCCCCCCCAAAAAAAAAAGGATTCAGAGGGCAAGTCGCAGCCAGGTGCTGCTGGGGGTGAACTGATCATCAGCAGGTCTACTGACAGTTTGCTGGTCTGGAGCACTGAGGTGTTTGTTAACACAATGCCAAGAAGCAAAGACATAAGCAAAAAATCACTTCCTTTTATAGATCCAACTTTAGGATTCTGAGACCACCTAATCAGACCCCTCCGCCTCTTGACTGCACCTCCAAACATATTTGTCTTTCCACCAGCAGCGTGGACCAAACTCTTGCTCCATTTATGTCGGGACTGATTGGCCCGCAACAGCAGACCCAATACTCCACATCTTCAAAGCATCCTCACAAAGTTCCTTAAGGGACATGGTCAGATGCTGTTCCCAGGTCTTCAAAGACGGACAAACTCCCATGGTTCCTCCCGACTCCTGTCAAGGGTATAAAGCTGGTCCGGCTTGAATTTATGGTTCAAGCATCTAGTCCAGAACCCCTGCACAGATGTTACCAAGGAGACAGAGGACCATAAATCCCCTGTGCTTCCAACAGACCCTCCACCTTAACTGTAGGTTAGTTGGAGTACATCCAGCCATCAAAAAGATCTTAGCAGATACTAGGAGCGACTAGTTTTGGTTAAATTCTCCATAATTTCCAGTGAGGAAGTTTAACAAGACCAAACTCTTTTTCCTCTCAAACAGGAAAATGCCCAAAACAGGAGTTTTCCATTATGAAGTCATTTAGAGAAGTCAAAGAAACTTAAAACGTCCATTAATGTATTCTCATCGGGGTAGTCCGACGTCAGAATGATCTATTCTGCAACAACACCTCAGACCAACTCCAGTGTTCGGATCGATGCTCGCATTAAAAGCTGAGGAACTCTGGGCTCCACATTTTCCTTTCAAAGTAATTCTGGGATGCTGATTTTCCTCCATTTTCCTTTATGCCTTTTGATTTTCTGGTCATTATCTCAAAAGTGCATTCATACTATTCTCTCGAAGGTCTTAAATTTCACCTGTTGAAACCTGCAGAAAACCCTGTTTGGCTTTGTAGTGCACCAGTAATGATTTTTTCTTTCAGCCTAACGGGGTCAGCCGTCCCATTAGCCATTTTGTCGAGATTGATGATGAAATGGGGAAATAGCTGTCCGGCATGTGCTGTAAAACTAATCTTGATCAGGTATGATGAAAGCCGGGAGCCTATGCAGACAAGACAGGTCTGGCTGTGGATTTACTGCAGGTGTTGTGGGTGTAATTCAAACATGGCCGTGATGGAAATTGCTTCCTTGACAAGCTCAAACTCATTTCCTCTTCCCCTCCTCTAACATCCCAGTTGGGTCTCTTTAGCAGCTCACCCCATTTAAAAGCACAGGGGACACTTACATCACTGATCTTGACAATATTTCCAAAAGGTGTTAATATACAGAGGAAGAAAAGCGCCATAAAGTTCCCCACGCAACATTCAATAATGGAAAAAAAATTAAGCCGTGAGATAGCTGCTCCTCGGGCTCACTGGTTTCTAAACAGGAGCCGAATGTGATTAGAAATCTTATTTCATACCAGCCTTATCAATAAACGAGAGCAAAGTAGTTGCATCATTGCCCAAATCTTTTATCTTTCCACCCAAGAGCAAAAAAAAAAAAAAAGATGAATTACATTCTGTTTCTTATCATTGCTCCAAAACCTCACTAAATCAAATATGTGTGCTTATACGGACAAAACCTCCTAAAGTATATACTTTAAATAGTCCATCTGTTCATTTTCTGCTGCTTATACGGGACCAGGGTTAATCCTCAGACCGTCTTCTCCTCCAGGGAGATACCGAGGTCTTCCCAAGCTAGCTACCGATCTGTCCAGAGACGCCTCCGTGGACGTGTCTGAAACATCTCACCTGGATGGCGTTAGGCAGGTGTCCTGACACTGAAACTGGCTCTTTTCCATGTGGAGGAGCAGCAGCTCTGCTCTTGAGCTTCTCACCTCATCTCCAGGCCAGCCACCACTCGGAGGAGGTTCAGGATTTATGAGGAGGCGCTGGAACGTCGATCGACTAGTAAATCAAGAGCTTTACCTTTTGGATCGGCTCTCCACCTCTCAGCCTCTTGCTCCAACCTTAACCCACTCATGATAGTTCACCCAGTTCAAATATAACTTCTGTAATCAATCCTTTCCCACTGGAGGACCCATTCCTCATCCCGGCTGCTTCACAGTCAGCTGTCCCAACCATGAGCTGGAGATCTCCGCTTAAACCCAACAGAACCGCATCATCTGCAAAAAGCTTATCCTATTTTTCAGACTATAAGTCACACTTTTTTCATGGTTTGGCTGGTCCTGCGACTTATACTCAGGTGTGACTTATATATTAAAATATATTATTTCACATGTTCGTTATTTTCATACTGCCAGCCCAGAGAGGGCGCTCTAGGCATGTGTACCAGTATCTGCTACTCCTATTACTCCTGTACCACGGAAAATTTCAAATTTAAACATCAACTTATAAAGGTGATTGAGAAAGACTGAACACAAATGCCCCCAAAAAGAAAATCATATTCTGCAGATCACAAGGTGCAAGTAGTGACATATGCAGCCGAAAACGGTAATCGAGCAGCAGAAATTGAGTTTGAAGTGAGCGAGAAACTTGTGAGGGACTGGTGAAAGGCGGAGGATACTCGAACTGCAATGATGACAACAAACAAACAAAAAAAGCTAATCGTGGGCTTAAAGCTAGGTGGCCACAGCTAGAGGAACAAGTTCACAAATGGATGCTTGAACAACATGCTGCCTGGAGAGGCTACGTCTCCACGCTCAGGTAGTTGCCATGGTGATTAGTAGAAATGACTTTGCGGAATGACCTTCTTGGTGTTACCGCTTTGTGCAATGCAACCACCTCTCTCTCAGAGCACGGACAACGATGTACCAAAAAGTGCGACTTATAGTCCAGTGCGACTTATACTCCGAACAATACTGTAATCACAGTCCTAAAACGTCCAAACAGGAAACCCTCTGTCTAATAACCGAACGTAGAAACAGAACTGGTGACAAAGGTCAGCTAAACCAAGACAGATATTCGATATTCCCAAAGAACTTCCCACGTGATCAAAGGAGTTTCAGTCTTAGGTGCTAAAAATGGTACAAACAAACAAACAAACAAACAAACCGTAAAACTGAACATCGGCAGAGAAGTTAACAGCCAGACAGCTATAATTTAACAAAAACACAAGGAACAGAAGCGTAAACCTGATTTTCTACCCAGGATGCATTGCTGGAGTCGAGACTCGGTTTGATAAATTATCGAGGTTTAGTTGGAGGTCATATAACTTCGCTCGTGTTTAACTCATTTTATTTTGGTTTATTTTTCTTCCTTCTCTTCCTGTGAGACAAAACCCAGTTCTTACAGAAATAAAAACAGCCACGAAGAGTATGAACCTACTTTTCATCCCTGCATCCTCAATTCATCTGCACTCGGGGACGAGACAGGAGAGAGTGTGGAGGTGGCTGACTCAGCATTGAAGTTCTGATGGAGCAGAACTCCACGTTTGACGCCAGGCGTCCAGGACGTCTTCCTGTCAAATAATAGTGTGGATTTGTTCCTCTACGAACTTCTCCTGGCATTTTGAATAAACAAACAACTATAGGTGTCATCTCTGAAGGAAAAAAAAAAAGGTGTCATCTCTGCAAGCAAGACATGGTTTTTTTTTGTTTTTGTTTTCCTCCTGACAGAGTCTGAACCCCACCTGAGATTTCGCTCGCTGAAAGACTGGACAAAGATCATTGTGTCCACATCTTAAATCTTAAAAACAACAAAATATTTATGCAAGACACAAACGCTGACTGTCATGGAGGTCCGTGGAGAACGAGTCACTTTTGGAGCCCACCTCTAGTGGTCAGTTCATGAACTGCACCTTTTCACACTTCCTGGATGGCGTCAACCCAGAAGATGAAATGTTGTCAATGTTCTCTGATTCACGTGGTTGCCATGGTTACCCACACTCACAGAAGTGATGTAAAACTAAAATGGAAGTTGGTGCATCACAAATTATGTAATTTTTATACTTTTTCCCAAGAACTTGCTCATGGAGTTCTGTTGTTGTCTGGTCACCATCCAATCGCTAAAAACCGGGGCTTATAATTTAAAAAAAAAAAACAACAAAAATTGGTTTAATGCTCTCTTGCGAATTGCGACGGGAAAAAAATCCTTTTGAGACGTTTTGTAAAATTCTGATGAGTGGTTTCAAACATCAAACTACTTCCTGTTTGATTAGTCACATTTGAAGAGAAACTTTGTCTTTTATTTTATTTTTTTGTCTGCTAAGACCATCAACAAATCCAGATACTGTTCCTTTTATCTTTAACAAAATATTCATCATAAACAAAGAAGTTATACTCTTGTTTTTTTTACCATAACTGTTGCTTTTGAAGACATTAAACATTTCAAATGAAGATCAATATAAAAAAAAAGTTACAAATCAAACTCTTTATAAATGTAACTGATCTTGTTTAATCAGGTATAAACAGGTAGATAAAAGTGACCCCGCTACACGGCGTGACGTCAGCGTCACGCTTCCTATTCCTCGCAGGTTCGAGCGAGTTAACAGCAAACACGGCCTGTTCAGATCTCCGCTCGTCACACGGAGACGTGTAGCTGCATGAAAATGAACAAAACTGGAGATAAAGTCCCGCCGATGGAGGAGGGTGTGGGTGTGGGGGGGGAGGGGGTGTGGGGTGGGGTGGGGTGGGGGTGTGGGGAGGAGCGGGACGCCGCGTCATCACTATTCCAGCACGCTCCCGATTTCCTCGCTTATCGCCGGCATTGTGGATGCTGCGCTGAGTTTTGACGTTGCCACGGCAACCGTGTAATCGGTGCTCCGTACAGTGCATGTTTATAGAGTTAACTGTTCAAATGTGCGCTTTTTTTTTTTGAATTATTCATGTTGCCTGTTTGCAGCGTGCGCTTTTTAATCGTTTGCATGGGATTTAGCTGAGGATGAGGAAAACAGGCAGCTGCTGATGTAAGAGTGTGTGTGTGTGTGTGTGTGTGTGTGTGTGTGTGTGTGTGCATGTGTGTGTGTGGGGTCCGTTATGGATCGCTGCTTCACACTGCACGGTTTGTTGGACCGCTAACGAGGCTTAAGCAGAAAATAAGCTACATGTTTAGCTTAGGCCTGAGTGAATACATTAACATCAATAATGCATCGCCACTCAAAAGAAAGGACAGTAAACAAACAAACAAACAAACAAACAACGCAGCAGCAGCGGAATCTGATGTAAAGAAATGCATCTCTAAAACAAACGTACACAAGCAGAGCAACAACTCAAGGCTGGACTTGTTGGCGATTCCTGATCAAAGCTGGGATCTGCTGTCAATCAATGACAGGAAGTGACAAACAAATGTCCTTTAGTGTCTGAAACTCAACCGACCTTAAGTCCATCTGCACTAACATACTTGTTGGGGGCGGGTCTCGTCAACTAGCTTCAGTGACCTCATCAGGCTCCGCCCACTATTTCCTATCGATCATTTGCTGTACCTGATTTATCCCGGCCGGGGTCCTGAAGGTGAGCTGGATCCTAGAAGCCATGGAGGAGGTCGGAGGTCACAGCCTGGAGCTCTGAAAGAGAAAGTACTTACTTAAAAAAAATAAATCAGCACAGAACTCGTCGAGAGGCAACATCGGGGTTTTAAAGTTGAAGCCGCTGCAGGAGAAGTGAAAGTGAGACGTTTGTACAGAGGTCAGTTTTTATCGACCCGAGCCCAAACAACCCTCTGCTCTGAAGCCTCTTTCTCCTCGGACTTGGACCAGGACTGGAACATCCAGCTGTGGCGACCAAAACACTATTTTATTCATAACCAGGCTGCAAATGTGAAGTTTGGCTGACTTGCTGTTGGATCCAGCCCCCAGTGGTCAGTCAAGGAAATGCAGTGTTTCCCGCCTGCTGGATGGATCCAGAACCACAAATTTATGCCTAATTAGGGGCGTGGTCTATTGGTTGACAGCAGGGTGATGTCACAGGGGCGCTTGTCCACTTCTTCTTATACAGTCTGTTATAAAGTCTCCTCATTTTCAATTAAATTAAATTTAAATACTTTTGTTGTTTGATATTGTTTAGATTTTATGGAGTATATATAATATTCAAAACACAAGACTCTATTTCATGAAAATGTTAAGATGAGTATAATTATCATTTGAAAAAGCCACCTACATCAAAGTGAGTGTCAACATCCTCTCGAACACCACAAACCCACACGAGGCCCAGTTTTCCTTTTTGTTTTTTTTTTAACACTTTTGCATCAGTGCCGTCTGAGCTCATCATGCAGCAGAGAGCGAGTGATCATCTCCCCTACAATCAGCTTCAAATTCACTCTAAATGAGTTGCAGCAGTTCAGTGGGAGGGAGGCGCAGCTGCTTCAGCCTGATGGGGAGCGTGCACGTCTAAAATGCTTTCAAATGAATTTTTATGTTTCATGAAAATCTTGCTTTCTGTATGCTCGGATTCTTTATTTTGCCACATATTCTTCATCCTCCGGTAGCTGTGTGCAGCTACGACCCGGGTATGATCCAGGACAGATCCAGGACACGCCGTGTCGTGACTATTTGTGTGTTGCTGTGAAATCCCAGTGGACGGGCTGGCTCCAAGCGACACTAATGAACCCACTGGCTCCAAATCCCGAGTGCAATGAAAATCGGAGATATGAAGTCCGTCTTCTTCTGCAGGTGTAAAGATTTAGACGTTAATGTTGTGAGGAGAAGAAATGGCTTAACGGGTCAAAACCAGGCCGAAATTAAAGATGATGAAACCGGGATCCAAACGCTTGGTCAGTCTGCACTTGTTGTTGCCTCTGATCCCAAATTCCTCTCATGGTTGCACAAACAGAATAAATAACCCGTGTGAAGCGTGGCCCGATCTCACCGTCAACGCCAGATTAGCATAAAACACTCTACCGTATTTTTCGGACTATAAGTCGCACTTTTTCCATGGTCTGGCTGGTCCTGCGACTTATACTCAGGTGCGACTTATGTATTGAAATATATAATTTTACATTTCGTTACTTTCACACTGACAGCCGTGAGAGGGCGCTCTAGGCTTGTGTGCCAGTATCTGCTACTCCTATTACTACCACTGAAATAAAAAATGTAAACATAAACTGATAAAGACAATTGAGATCATTATGTGTTTTTTAGCTGCTGCGACTTATACTCCAGAGCGACTTATAGTCCAGAAAATACGGTATGTTAAATGAGACGTAGGTGAGGAAACCAAAACCAACCAGCAACAAACGACGACAAATAAACCTGCAAAGCAGGAGAATAGCAGGAGAAAACTGATGACAACCTGGAAGTGCTAAAATGTGTACTTCCAGAAATGGCCACCTCGGACAAAAGTTCAAGAAACAAAATGGAGCAGAAGCGCTGGTGAAGGACTGGTGTTGGTTTTACAGTAAGAAACCTGGTGATCCCAGGTGTAGTTAGCAATTCTGCAGCCATCTTGGTAGCTCCTGTATGAGTCATTACATAAACCCCGCCCCCACAGCACATGTATTGGTTTGGTACATTCCATACCGGAGGTGCCACACCCACTTCGTGAGTTTTCACAAACTGAACCGCGTTGGCTGGCCAGGCTAGAAAAAACTTTTTTTTTCATAGATTGTGTTTTATTTCGAGATTATAGTAGCGAGAGAGAGTAAATCACTTTATTGATCTATCCAACAATATTCTGAAAGGAGAAATGGTTAGTTAGCTGTATTGATAAGACAAATCCATGTTTATTTGTTCAGTAATGTTATTTCACTTCACTGATCGGCAACTTATAGAAACTAAATTTCCTGGTTCGGGTTTTATAAAAACAATATAAGTAAATCCAACAGATCAATACCAGCTTGCTTCTGTTGATAAGATTTAGGGTCACATGACCAAACATGTTCACACTCAACAGCTGATGTTGGCATAACCCCCTCAAACAGCGTTTTTAATTTTTCAACATTGTTTTTCCTGTTCATTTGATCAATTACACAGCTTTAATCACTGTTTAACGTTTTTGTTTTTTTTTCCCATCTCGTCAGAGTCTGATGTGGTGTTCAGGACCAGAGACGGCGACGTCATCAAGTTCAACTTTGTCCTCAACCATACCGAGGTCCTTCTGAGCAACTCCACGTTTGTAAGTATTTTACCACTTTTATTTTATAACTTGTGCTTCCCAACGAACGTAAGTTTGACACAAAGATCAAAGACTTGAAAGAAGTCAGCTGGATTCTTTTGATTTTCTTGTTTCGACGCCGTGGTTTCATCAGTTCACGTAGACGTTTGGGTCAGTCAGCTGTTTACCTGGTTCTGTGCCGTCCAGAGGCAGAAAATAAATCCAGAGGAACCCGACTGGTTCTGTGTTTTACATCTGGATATAGTCACAAAAAAATCATTTTAGTTTCTGAAAATATACATCACCTCTATCTAAAGGCATCCAAAGGTAAAACAGCCAAATAAACAGAGAAAATGTTTAAAAAATAAGAAAAAAGAAGTCCAGTTGTCTTGATTCAGGTCTTTATCAGCAGCTCAGAGAAACTAAAGAGTAATTCATCCGTTTAATTACTCTTTACTTTAATTAAACTAAGTCTTGTACATCCAAAACAATGTCCTGACCGGTTCATTTGTTCCAACCTCCGGTACCGCTCCGGTGGGCTTTTTTCCACTGACTGATTAAAAAGTATGATAAAATATTTAAATCAAAGTCACGTCTGAGCCAACAGAGATTTATGTGCTTTTAACACCCCGGACAGTTGAAAGTCCAGCATCCAAACCTGTAAACCTGGTCTGGGTTGGAGATGGGGAGGGGGTTGCTATAGCAACCAGAGAAAGTGGCAGGTAAAAAAAAAACAAATTCAGACGGAGTAACTAAAACTCAGCGAGCATAAAAAAGGTTTGTCAGGGGGCTGGAAACAGTCAGACGGAGATCGGTACCGTGTGGAGGACTGGGACGGGTTCTGCAGCAACCCCAGAACCAGGGAAGAACTATTTTATATTTTATGCAGAAGTGACCAAACTCAGACGAGCATTTCAGTAAACAAAACGGATCAGGAGTCCGACTGGGCCGCTGGATTTGGACTTTGGGTTGGACGCTGCGCTCTGGTTCCCCCCTCTGGTTCTGACCGGATCCCTGGAGGGCGAAGGTCCGCTAGCTCTGCTTCTACGACGGCTCCCATCAGCGCCACTGATCTTTGAGAGGAAGAGCATCTGAAACACCAGCTCAGACCCGTTTCATCAGCAGCTGGGGTCCAATTACTTCCAGGAATGCAAATTTATATATCCGTATTTACTCTGCAATTAAATTCAGCCAAGGAAAAAAAAAAAGAGATAAAAACTACTTATAAAAAAAAAAAGAGGTTAAATTTAGATTTTTTAATTGCATCAGTATAATCCCATTAATGTTGTATAATCCTCGTGTTCTGAGTCGAATCATCAAGCCTTTAATTTCATCATCACACCACGACTAAGTGGATTTGATGAGGGTGTGGGGTAAACTTGTGATAAAAACAAAAACATAAATAAATCAAGCAGAGGTGGCTTGTGTGTGCCTGGACTCAGAAACCACACCGGCTGCAGGTCCAAACCTCATGGGCGACCTCCACCCCCAGAACCAGCGTCACCAGGAGCTACACAAACCCACGAGACACCAGAACCTCACAACTAACACATCTACAACAACACTCCAGTCCCTGCTTCACTTTGTTTCACAGAAATGTCCCGACCTGCTGGAGGTGTTCTGGCCTTTTCCTGACGGATTAACTCGCGCCAACTGGCCCGTTTTTATCATAAGACCAGTTATTTTAGTTCACCCAGAGGCGCAATAAGAAGCCGACCTTAGATTCACTCAGTTCAGCACCAGGGCTTTTTTTATTTTTTTTATTTATTTTTTATTTGATATGCAAGTCCAACGTTTTCAATTTATTTTTTTAAAATGGGACAAAAAAAAAAAAATCTCATTTTCAGGCGCCACCGGCAGAATAAAAACATCTCTGATTGTGATCAGAGATGTTTGATGAAATCTAAATGAAGATCAACAATACTCTTAAAAAGGTTTGTAATTTAAATTAAAAACCTTTGCGTGCGCTAGATGCGAATAAAAATCAGGGGATTGGGATCAAACATCTGCATATTGTTTAAGAGGAAAAAAATTGGCTCATCGATGAAGCTGATGAGGAAATTAAGACAATTTACAAACATAATTTACCATTTAGGAACGGAAGCCATTTTTAGTTGAGTACCTTCAGTACTTCTCTGCAGTATTCGGACAGGTACTGCAGGTGTTTATCAGCCAGCATGAAAACGGTGGCGGCAGTATCATGATGTGGGGCTGCTTCAGTTGCTCGGGTCCAGCTTCAGAAGATCTCCCTCCTGACGGGGAACGACAAACCAACATGTGAAACGTCTTTATTAAGACGCACGCCGTTTGTGTTTCTTCTTTCGGCAGGTGGCGTTCAAGGTGGTGAAGTACTCCCTGTCAGCAGATCTGAAGTACGTGCTCTTCGCTTACGACGTCAAACCGGTGAGTTTCAGATGAGAGATTAGGCGCCACAAATGAAAAACATCACAACAATGTTGAGAAGAAGAAGCAGCAGCAGCTGTCAGGAGGCTTTTGTCTGATTTCCTGGCGGGCCGGCGTTTACGCCGCGCTCCCTTGTACGAGCCGGCGGCGCCGTCACTCATCTGCATGCACAAACACACCCGCGGACGCCACAAACTCCCCGAGCCTCTGTTCACGTTCGAGACGACGTCTTCATGCGATCCCAGGCTCTTGTGTTCGCTGACAAGTGATTTTCTGCTCTCTGTCACTAAAATAAATACATAAAAAAACAATCGGAGCTGAAAAGATTTACTTTGATGAGTTGGATAATTGGGAGCAGCTCCAGCTGCTGAGGAAATACGAACACTTGGACTCTGATGCACAAAAATCTACTGGAGCTACCTGAACTGAACAGGTGGAGGTGTTCTTCTGTCTCTCTCCAGTATTTGTTTACTTTCAGACTTTATTTCTGACGATTTTGTTTGTGCCAACATTAAAACTTCATCTGGTTCTGTTTTTTTTGTCCAGCAGTGGTTTTCCCACTGGTTTTTGATTGGAAACACCTGGATCCAGGTACGCGCGTAGAGCCGTGAAACTTACAGATCAGCAGCGGACATGAAGGACAAGAAAACGAGTGATGGAGTTACTCTTTACAAGAGGAAATGTAACTAATCCTCCACATCTGTAGGGGGAGCCGCTGAGCAAAAAAAAAGAAAAAAAAAGTGCCATTTTAAACTAAAAACTGTTTTTTTTTAAAAAGAAAACAGTTGAATTAATGCCTCATAACAAAACTTTGAAGTAGAGAAAGTAGCTTTCAGCTGATATTTGTGATTTGAAGTTAAAAAAAAGTGGAACATGAGGGGGACAACAACAATACTACCTTTAGGGAAGATTACGAAAAACAAAATATCTGATTGTTTTGTAGAATCTTTTTTTTTTTCTTGAATTGTTCCGTTTTTGGTCGTTTTATTTACCTTCATTTACCGTTTGGATAATTTTAAGTTCACTTCATATCCACCTCAGAGAGCAGCTGAGAGCCAATACTCACGTCTTTATTGTTAAAAGTTTATATTTGCCACCACGTTATTAAATCATCATGTCGTATAAACGTGCACGTTTCCATCAGCCTTTAAAAAAAAAAAGCAAATTTCAAAATATAATTTTTTTAAAAGCCTAATGAAACCAAATTACACAAATTTCACCATTACTCTGATATATTAGCAAAACAGTTTTTACTAAATTCAGTTATAATTATTCCTGGCAAATAAAATGTAAACTCTAGTGGCCGACTGCCATTTTACCATAAAACAAAGAAGAGGTGGAAAAGTTTTTTTTTTCCCTGAGACAGAGCGGTAAGAGTAGAGGAGGAGGGACTGCACTGTTTGATAGTTTAATCGTGGACAAGTCAAGGTGAAGGAATGTCTCTGCAGCCTGGATCATTATCCAGCTGTTGTATCCGAGTTTCTGTCCATGATGTCATTCAAGAGGTTATGACATCATCAGCTACAAACACTCCCGACACTCAACCACAGCTCTCTCCACTACCTTCATTCATTCATTCATTCATTATTTTTCTTTCCTTCATTATACGTCAACACTACAGTTTTCATTTTGAAATTAAAGTCTTCTTCCTTTAGATGACTCGGGGAACATGACATCAGAGGAAAATAAAATGGATGTGCTTGGAGAGTTGTCAAGGACACTTCAGGGGTGGGGGAGGGGGGGTAACAGTTTTGTGTCCAACGAAGACGTGGCAGCAGTAACATATTTAAGACGCCAAGATTTCTCTCTAAAAACAAACAGAAAAAGACTAGAAACAGGGTGATAAGAGTGAAGGAGGGACTGCAGCGCTCAGTAACAGATGTGTAATCCCGGGAATGTCACTGTGAAGGAGCGTCTTTGCACCTGGACATTTAACTGCTGGACCTGCTGAAGCTGATCTGGAGATCTTTGTTTCTTGAGGAGTTGATTTCCTTCATCAGAACGTGTCAGAGATGGATCCTGTCCTGATCAAGTGACTGTTTTGGACTCTGATTGCAGGTGTACCGGTACTCATACACGGCCTCTTACATCGTGTACGACCTCCACACCAGGTACGCCAGTTCAGCGTCTCGCCCCCACTTCCTCTGTGATGGCGTCGGGGAACAGATGGCGGTTGTTGACGACCGTTTTTGTTTTTTTTCTTCAGGGAGGTTCTGGAGCTGAACCCTCCAGAGGTCCAGAACGCGGTGCTCCAACATGCCGCCTGGGGAAGACAAGGACAGCAGCTGGTAAGGCTCGCCGCGTCTCTTCTTCTTCTTCACTTTGTTGTTAGAGATCCACGCCGCCTCGCTTCTCCAGAGGGATCCGCTTCAGTGATCTGGTTATTTCAAATACGATTTACTCTGTTGACATTCTCACCGTCTGCCTTTTTTTGTTTTTTGTTTTTCTTCCCGACGGCATCAAACTCAGGCTGCTTCTTCACGTTTATTAGTCGAGCCAATTAAGTTTAAATAACACTTTAAAAAAAAGTCTAATAAAAAACTGAAACATAAGAAAATCTATACCAGCGGAATTAAATTGCAATAAAAATAAAATGTTCGACTGTAAGTCAATAAAAGATGAAATGATCAGTAAATGTGAGGGTTTTTACATAAGCAGGTGGTTTTTTTTTTTTGTTTTGTTTTTGTTGTTTTCAGGTCTGGAACATTCAGGTTTTAACAGAATGCCAAAGAGGAACGACATCAGCAGTGATCTTAGAGAAACGGTTAAAAAGGCCACTTCTGAATGACTTGGTATTTAAAAGCCCTTTTGTCTTAAAAAAAAAAAAAAAGTGGAGATGTGTGGTCGTCATGGACACCGTAATTAGTGAAGACCAACTGTTGAGCATGGCGGTGGAGTAGTAATGATCTGGGCACACGACCTGGCCACTTTGAAGTAATTCATTCATTCACCTGACAAATTTTCTCTAACTTCAGATTTAAATCCTCCACACAAACGCAAGCGATTGATAACGTCAGTGATTACTTTTCTCACTCGCTGCATTGTGGGTCGTTTCGGTTCAGTAAGTGATGGAAACGTTAAATACGTCACGTTTTGGTTGTAACTTCAGGATGTTTGAGGTCTTGAGTCCTCGTGTATCTTCAGTATTCTGGAGGATCAGACCAGATCCTGGGTTTCACCTCTCAGATTTACTGAAAATGTGACTGATCCCGTTTTCATCTGCAGAGGATCCGATGTAAGAAGAAGCTGCGTGAAGTTGCTCTTCTCTCTTTCAGATCTACATCTTCGAGAACAACATCTACTACCAGTCAGACGTGAGGAGCACGTCTCTGAGGATCACGTCCTCCGGGATGGAAGGAGTCATCTTCAACGGGATCGCCGACTGGCTGTATGAAGGTTGGTGTCAAACCCTGAAGCTCTGGGTCCAACAGCAGTCCAGGTGTGATGTTCTGTCTGGTCAGAGCCCCGAAGGAGAACACAGGCTTGGGTGGGTGGTCTTTGGTGGGTTTCAGATGATTCAATCAGGGGACTCTGACTTCTCCTGGTTCTTCAAGATGTTCAGCCTTCTACCCAGAGTGGTTCTGGGTGGAAGGTGAAACATCTCCAGGAACCACTCAGACGGTTCACAGGTGTCGTGTCTCCTCAGAGGAGGTTCTGCACTCCCACCTGGCCCACTGGTGGTCACCTGACGGAGAGCGCCTGGCCTTCCTCACCATCAACGACACCCTGGTGCCCACCATGGCTCTCCCCCAGTTCACGGGCAGCACCTACCCCCGAGGCCTTCACTACCCCTACCCCATGGTAAGTGGACAACGATTGTGTCTTTATACATCAAAACAATGATTTTAATATAAAATCAAACTGTAGACGTTCAGCTGTGATTTAAGAGGATTTACAAACATACAAGTTACCATTGAGGAACTTTCACGGGCTCTAAAGTATTTGGACTTTTATAAAAGCAGATGTTCTGGAGCATTTAGGTGTGAAACACAATGCCAAGAAGGAAAGAGGTAAGCAGTCGTTGTAGAGAAGAGAAGCAACTTCGCGAACCGCTCCAGCGAGTGTTGAAGGTCCTGGCCCGATGAAGCCAACAGAACCACATCAGCTGCAAACAGCACAGACCCGATTCTGAGGCCACCAAACCGAACACCCTCCGCCTAAAAGTCAGGAACAGAATCAGTGACAAACGGGACCCTCGGCGGAGTCCAACCCCCACAGGAACCGAGTCCGACTTACAGCCAACGATGTAGACCAAACTCTGACAGCAGGTGTACCTGGACCGGACAGCCCGTATGCTGTCCAGGTCCAGAACCAGGTTTGGAGAAAACCAATCAGCATTTCAGCAGAAACAGCTCGTACCCACTGTCAAGCACGGTGGTGGAGTCGTCATGATCTGTGCTTCTTCTTCTCCCGTTATTCGAGTGGAGACGAGGGGACAGCTGTCCTAACAGTCCAAATGGGTTTCCCCACCAGAACAATGACCCAGAACAACTCAAAAAAACTGAACAAAATCAGTCATGGACCAAAGTCGTAAAAGAAACATCTCCCTCAGGTTATCGACGGCTGGACTTTGAACTTTTTTACTTCGTGACAGACAAACATTTTATTTCTTAAACACAAACTAGGAGCTGATAACGTGATAATAAATAAAGTGTTCGTCTCCTAGGCGGGTCAAACCAACCCTGCCGTGAAGCTGTCGGTGGTCAACTTGTTCGGTGCCACTCACACTCAGGACCTCCAGCCTCCGGACCAGCTCAGATTCAGGTATCCACGGTAACGCACCCATCAAACGCTGCGACGCCACCCCAGCCCCACCTGTGACTGTCCCGTCTGACCCCCGCAGGGATTTCTACGTCACCATGGTGAAGTGGATCAGTACCACGCACCTCGCCGTGCGGTGGCTCAACCGGGCCCAGAACGCCTCGCTGCTGACGGTGTGCGACGCCACGATAGGAGTCTGTCTTCAGGTGGGTGGATTTATGTAAAAGTACCGGTCCAGACTGGGCTGAGGTTCATGGACCCGACGCCGGTAAACGAAGGCTGTTAATAGTTTAAAAATTATTTTAAAATGATTTTCTTGAATCACCTCGGACTCAGTCCTCGAGATCGGAACTAAATCAGCGCCAAGTCGTCTTAAATTCATGTGGTCAAAGTTCAGCAGCTGCTGCGTTTAAAAAATAAAAATCCTTAAAAAGCTTAAATCAATAGATTTAATACCAATAAAAAACAAACATTAAAATACTTTATTTTTTTATGTAACTGTAAATTACATCTTTGATCATCTTTGTCATTTATGCAAATTCAAACAGCTGCTAATTTAAAAAAAAAAAAACCTTCAGTTTGGAAACACACAAAGTTGTGATTAACTATTTAATTGGTACAAAAGTAACTGAATTTTATAAATAAAAAGTAAAGACCTTGGTCAAAGTGACACTGAAAACGTCCCAGGACATTTTCATAACTAAATATATTCGACCCACATTCTGTAACGGTGGCTGATAGAAACAAAACCACCTTTTATTCATCGGTGACCATGAAATATCCAAAGAAATAAGTTGATATGAGCAAAACTACAACAATTACGATGTCTAACTTTATGCCTACAAACTCGTGTCGATACGCGTTTGAATATAAATTATCGTTCACGTAAATCGTGCATTGGAGAGCATCTTGACAACAACACATCTTTGTTGGAACGCAACGCCCTAAATTAAGAGGTTGCTAAACTGTTTAACAACTTCACTTCAAGTTAAAAAGCATATTATGTCGTTAGAGACTTACCTCAAAACTAATGTTGGCGTCAGTTGAAGTAAAGTTACGTAGCAAAAAATCCCCTTAATTTCTCCACAAAATGGGAAAAAGCCCAAGCCCTTATCTTGATTGGCCGAAAGACTCACGTGATCATCTGTGGGTCACCAAAGATATGTTATTGAGAAGCTGCTCTTCGATCTGATTCATAAAAAATTTGAATAACTTTTTTTAATTCAAACTAAAATTGAAAGTTTTGAGCCTGAACGTAATTTTCTGAATGTTATTAAGTCGTTTCGTCCTCTCTTCGTTCTTGTGCTTGTGGAAATGTTATTCTCACTCTAAATATTGATTTTGTTTGATTAGGTTTCATCAAGCATTTAAGTGTTTTCTGGTCACAGTCATTCAAAAGTCTTCTCCAACCACTCTCTCAGGCTTGAAACAACTGGACTTACTTTTCTTTTGTGTTTAAAGGCGTTTTTACCTTTTACCCTGAATACAAAAGTAAAAAGAAAAAGCTTTACTCCTGACCCCATTAATCGAAACTCAGCCGGAGTGAGTCATCTGTAATCACAGATTGTGTCTTCAGGGAGGCTGGACCTGTTTGATTCATTAAACCCAGGTGGTGGCTGTTCCTAACAAAAATAAGTGAAATGAATTAAAATCCCATGGAAAAACACACTCATCACAACTAAAGTCTAGAGAAGTTTGATTCACACAAACTCCCAAAACCTTTAATCTCAAAAATACAGTACGTTTGCGTATGATAAACGAAACTGAATTCATAAACTTAGACAGAAAAAAACTTCTGCAAAAGCATTGAATTGGAAATAATAAAGTCCAAACTAAGAAGCAAGAAAGTACAATAATGCTGGAAAATAAAGAAAATGGACGTGAACTGGCACAAAAACATCCCAGCGGAGAAGTGGGAGCAAAATAAGAGCAGCAAATATACAAAGAGAGGCAACAAACAGCATAATCTAGCTGAAGGGGAACGGGTGACGGCATCCTGCTGTGACTCAGGAAGCAAAAATAACCTGAACAAACAAGAAAGAGCCCGAAGAATAAAACAGGAGCAGAGCTGACTCCAATACAGAACATGATACTAAACAAACAGAACGGCAGATTCACCAAAGCGAGGAGGAGGAGGATCCGGATCCGACACGACCAGAAGGTCTACGGTAAATAAAGACGCGTGAAATCAAAGACCCAAAGATTTTCATGTCTTGTTCTCTCATCCAGAGACACAAGGACTCCTCAGAAACCTGGATCTCCAGACAGGTAAGTCTGAATACACACGACAGCCATGAATAAACCAACAAAAACAGCCTCCAGACAGCTCATCCAGCTCGAAATGAAAAACGTCTGCTCGACTTGGAGCAGAAACGTCAGAGCTCGCTACGTGGGACGGAGCCGCGCAAACACTAAGTGTTGGACATGTTCAGGTCAAAAAACACAACAAAAATCTCTACAGAGTAGTAGACTGATATAAAGGGGCGGGGTCAGCCGCATAGCCCCACCCCTTTTCTGAGGACCACGCCTCTTTTTCTGATCTTCTACATTTTCCACTTCAGAGGTGCAGAAAATACACGAAGTCCAAACGTTTGGATGCTTCATCTCTGATCTGGGTCTGTGATGTCCCAGTAACTAAACTTTAAACCTGTAACTTTAAACTTTAAACCTGTAACTTTAAACTTTAAACCTGTAACTTTAAACCTGTAACTTTAAACAAGTTCCCAGAAAGAAAAGTTTTTACAGCCAAATAAAGGGACCAGGTACCTGCTTCCAACTGCTCAATATATAACCTCCAGCACATAAAATCGATTTTTGTTTGTTTGTTTGTTTTTGTGGCTCCTGTATGAGTCATCACATAAGCCCCGCCCCCTCATCTCTGTGATTGGTCTGTTGATGCTAATGTTTGTGAGTGGGAGGGGGACCAGACCCGTTCTACAGGAGGATAAACCGATCCAGTCAGAAACGTGACAAAATCTCCCTGAACCAGCAGCTCAAGAGAAAAAAAAACAAAAACATTTTAAAAACCCAAATCACACAATCTCAAGTATGATCGACCAATCAGACTTCCAAGAACCATCTGGATTCAGTCTTCAGACACTAGAAAGTCCCACTGATCCAAAGACACAAAAACACTCATAAAACAGGAACTAACACATTTAGTGACATATAACCAGATCTGTTTAAACGTTTGTTTTTTTCTAAAAAACAGAAAAATCGGTCTTGGATCAAAGATTTTTTTATTTTATTTTATTTTTACTGGAACAGATTTCGTGAGAGAAATTCATTCAAGTTGTTGTTTTTTTCCTTTTAAAAAGGTGAAGAGGTGGGACAGCGTGCACGGAACACGCACGAGCTGAAGGACGTTTCTTAAAAGCCAGTAAATCTAAGCTTAATTGAACGTGCACGGTCGTGCACGGGTTTCCTTGAACGGTGTTAGATGTTAAAAGCGCCGCTCCTCCCACGCAGCTCTCTCTCTCGGTCGTTTTAAACCCACTTGAGTGGGAGCCGACACGCTGACCTTCTGTGCAGCATCCATTATTTTATTTCCAGCTGAATGCTGCAGAGGCGACTGGCGAGCACGAGCGCGCGTCACCTGCGGGTCTTCTCCCCACAGAGACAAGAGCCGCTCTTCTCCACGGACACGAGCCGCTTCTTCCTGGCGCTGCCGGTCAAGCAGGGGGGCCAGGGGGACTTCCACCACGTCACCATGTTCACCAGGAAGGTGACCGGAAACTTCCACGCGTCCTCTCACACGCACACGCGACTCTCAGACAGACGGGGTTGGGTTCGAATCCCAGCTGGAGCGGCGTTGCCATGGTTACCTGCTGCTTCACCTGGAATTCAAACCAAACCCCACTAGAGGCGGGAAAATAACACATCCTTGTTTTGTCACGTGTTTTTTTTTTTTTTTGTTTATTTTTCCTGCATTAGTTTTTTTTTGTGAAATAAGATCTAAACTTTGTGTAACTGACAAAGTTAAACAAATAGTCTGTTTCAGCCGATAACACGTTTCCTTCAGCGCTTTGAGTGTTTAATATAATAATATGTAACTAATACACAGACAGACAGACGGTTTTTTTAGGTTTCTTTATCTTTATATCACTGTTTGTCCATCATTTTATGTAATAAGGTATGAAATGTGATTTTTTTAATCCAAAACACACAGACAGATAGAACAATATCCTCCTGAGAACCAAGAGAAGAAAAGTCTTCTCACTTTTGTGTGATTTACAAAAATAATTTTTAGATTTTACAATAGTTGAAAACAAAACTATTCCTCTCTAATAAACTTCGAAATCAAAATAGACCCCAAATTATAATTCCTGGATGTTCCTAAACAAGAACATAAATGATTATCACAGGTAAACAAACAGAATCTGACTTTTTTCTCTCTTTTTCTGGCAGGTGCGTTTTACTGCAGCTTGATATTTTGTATCATGATGAAAACAAACGTCCTCTTATCCACCCAAACACATCAGACATTTGAAAGGTCAGGACGTCCTCTATGAAGCACATCAGGGCTTAGTACGGTAGCTCAGATGGGTCAAAATATATAAACCCAAAACTAACGTCCACTCCAGAGGACATGCATGTAAAAGTCTCAGGAGGATATTACATTTTTTAAGACAAAACATCATATAATGATCATAGTTGGCAAATTGCAATAATGTAAAACATCTCTCAGATCTTCCCGGGGTCATAAGTGATCCCGCAGCAGTTTGGATCATAGATCCACATGGATCAGCCGATCCTTCCAAACTTCTATCAACAAATGTCGGACAAATAGATCAGCAAACTGCTGGTAGGAAATTTTTTTCTGATTAAAAATGAGAAAAATGGTGCACAAAACTATATATGGGGTCATCTATGACCCCACTCGGTCGCTTGAAGGTTAAATGTGTTCAATCAGCTGTTTTTACACATTTATCAGTTATTTTCATAGCTCCTTTATTAAAACCACTTTACAGCTTTTGTTTTAACTAAAAAGAGCTCAAACTGACTTTCTGCAGCCGTTAATCCATTTTTTAACTATTAGTGATGAAGTTAAACTTAATGAAAACAGGTTATTGATGAGTTTTTTTAATCTTTTTTTTTTCTTTTTCAGACACGAAGCGACCAGGATGAAGTTCGACACCTGACATCGGGAGGATGGGAGGTGACCAGAATCGTAGCTTACGACGAAAACCGCCAGATCATGTGAGAGACGGTTCCACTTCTTTCATTTAAAAACCAAAAACCGTCGTGGTTTCATCTGAGTCACAGCTAAAACCATCACTCCCAGTTCGTCCAGGTGTTCGTTTCCATCTTCAGCCATCAAACTGAAAATGAGCTCATGTTTCATTAGTCGGTGAAACATCTTCAGTGTCTCACCGTTTTCTGATGAATTTGAAAGAAAATAAAGCATTACTTTCCCATTTATCTTCTCTTTTATGTAACATCTATTTTTTTTCCATCTTCAAGGTTTCTGGCCAACAAATTGTGCAGGTTTGGTACCTGAGTGATTTCAGACACATAAAAACCTCCTCCGGAGATGAATGAAAGCGCCGCGGTTTCGGCTGTTCACGCCGGCGTGAATTCTCCCGAAACTGCAGCTTAAAAATCGCTCGGACGAGAAACAGATGAAAGGAGGGGAACGTGTTCCTCTGAGCGATCAAGCGTTGACCAGGTGTCAGCTCAGGCGCTTCGTTGTGATGCTAATGATCCGTTTGTCTGTGACTGATCTGCTCCCTGGGCGTCTGAGGTGGGCGCCGTGGCGACTTCAGGTGTGACGTCTGCGTGACCCGGTCCTGCTTCTCTGCTTTGTCTCTCTGATGCAGATACTTCCTGAGCACCGAGAACGGGACGCAGCAGAGACATCTGCACAGGTGAATCCCGCTCAGGTGCGCTCATCGCCCTCCCCGGCCTCCGTCTTCGCTCACGTCCTCCCTTCTGTCCCCGCAGTGTGTCGACCCTCGGCCTGTTTCCACGGCGATGCCTCACCTGCGGGCTGAGGAAGGAGTGCAGCTTCTTCGACGCCGACGTCGGTCCCGACTCGCAGCACGCCATCCTGCGCTGTCAAGGTGGGAAATGTCGGAGCAGGTTTTTCTGAGTCCACGCCAGTACCACTCCAGGCCAGGAGGGGGCAGCACGTCCCAGAGACTTAGTAACCCCCACCCCAGTTAGCCTGATAACTGGAAATATCTAAGAATTATTTGTCCACATATCCGTCTTGGAGGACGCTCCCCACCCTCAACACAGCTGATTTACGAGTTAAAAAGGAAAAATATTTCTCAACTTTAAACTCTCCAACAGCAGAGACGAGAAACCCAGAGGACTGATGTCAGATGAGGGCGGGACTTAAAGCCGCGATGCTTAAATGAGCTCACAGTGGTGGAGTTGGGAGATTTAAAGTGAAATGGAAAAAAAACATTACTGTTATCAGAGTCATGATGTTTTTGTTTATAATAAAAAAAATTTAAGCCTATTCCAACTCTGTGTACCCGACCAGAAACCAGGTCTGTTTAGAGTCGAGACTCCAAAGATTGCAACCGTGTGGAGATGATCACTCTGCTACAAAAACTTCACTTTCTACAGCTGAGCTCTGAACTCGGTCTTTGATGTTATAAAAGAAATAAAACTAATTCCAGGAGAAAACTACAGTCGATTCACGTAAACCGAAGTCGTATAACTGAACCCACAACTCTCAGTTCATGAGAAATGTGCAATAAAGCTCCTGCCAACTTTTCCCAAGTGAGGTCCAACACTTGTCTCAAAATATTGACTCACATTTCTAGTGAAAGCACATCAAATAACAGACTTTTAATTCAAACATTTCCTTTGTTTGTGTCGCAGGTCCTGGCGTTCCAGCTGTGCTGCTTCTCAGTCTGACCGACGGATGTGAGTCCTCTTTATTTTATTTAAAACCATCTTTATGTTGTTAAAAGGTGGATGTTTGAGGCTGGGCTCAGGAGCTTTTTGTCCTCCCATCTCTTGGACATTATTGATCGCTGATCATTAGTGTAATTTAAGCTGTAGTTTATATTTAAATAGCTTTGTTAAATCAGTCGGTGTTGTGCAGGTGGAAAAGGTTTTTTTTTTTTTTTCAAAAGTGCTGAAGAAGTCCATCTGTGATTTATTATTCATCTACAAGGTACTGTAATGCAGCAAGAAGCTAAAATATTGAGACGTGACATTTTTAATGTTGCATGAACAGTTCAGCAGGTCTGCGAGATTTACTGCAAAGCTTTACCTGCTGCTGGGATACCTGGACCGGGTTTTTCAGCTCGTTTCCTTTCTGCCTTTAAAGCGTCGAGGTGGGAAGCACAAAGACGAGGCGGCCAGATCAACTAAACATCATCCCAGAAAATCAAGTCTTTTCTGTAAAAATTGATGTTTTAAAAAAGGAGAATCTTTGCTGCATTTCTCCCGCGGTCCACAAGGGGCGCCGATGAGCTCTGATCTCTGGAGATCTGACCTCCAGCCTAACCATCTCCAGCTTCACTGGTTTTACAAGGTCAAAAAGCCCTTGAGGCTTGATTGAATTCTGTTCAAATGGCGCCAGGCAGGTGAAGTACCTGAACCCAGAATAAAGGATGAAGGCAAGCATCTCCGAGCAGGTTGGTGCTCGTGGAGATGTCGACTTTTCTGGAGAACCGGGGTTTCAACCAGAAAAGGAAACCCATGGAAATGTATAAAAACGGTCCAAAAACCACCAGTCAGGAGGGAGTTCATCTGAAGGTGCTGCAGGGATTTCTTCTTAAAAGAACCTGGGGGTATCAGAGAAGTCCAGAGTACTACACAGTACCTTCTTGGCCAAGTACTTGAGTTTCATTTGTACTCAGGAGTTAGTATTTCTGAGCTCCAACTCAGAAGATTCAACTTTAACAACTTCTCAAGTCGGAATTACAACTCGGTCGAACGAACGTCGGAACCCGACAAAGGTAGGAACCGATGAGGTCACCGCCCACGTCAATCAACGGTCCAACGACAACTTCCGCCGGGTTTCCATGACTCGCGGTCTCAAAACAAAAGTGAATTCTGAAGTTGTGACAAGGTACCGGTTCCGGTGTTTCTAACGACTGTATTTTGTGAAACGACGTAATTCTTGTGAAATTTAATCTCACAAGACTTTTTTTTTTTTTTTTTAATTCTCCGACAGTCTCGTCTCTTCAAAACAAAAAGATCTCGACTTTGTCCAAAACCGAAGACGTTTTCGCTGTTGCGAAAATAGTCAGAAGAAGAAGAAGGCAGCAGTCACATGGTCTGGTCACATGACCCACCGTCACGTCCAGTGATGCCGGAGACGTGCAGATTACACGTTTGTAATGACGTATCTAATTGTATGCGTTTTCATCACGTTTTTATTTGCGATATTTGGGTTTTGCGTAATTCTCGGTTCATCTTCGGACTCTGCGAACGTTGTCGGCGTGACGTCAGGAAAATGACGCATCGGCAGCGTGCCACCATTTTCTTTGTTCCAGGCTTCAGTAGTCGTAGCCCGATCCAGAAAAACACAAGTCAACAATTACACGGCCGTATTTATGAAGGAGGATGTTTTCTGAGCGCGGATTTGACAGATGTAGTTTCGCAAAGTATTATGGGATACATTATGAGGCAAACTTGTGATTTATCTGCTGGAAATAGTACTACACACCCCAAATATTTATCATGTTGTGAATATTTTGACATTTTTTGAACCTTGCCCACAAAAAAAAGAAAACAGTCGAGGAAAGAGTAAAGGTCTGAAGTGAGGTGAACCATCCCCTGGTGGCGGGAAGTGGAACTGCAACTCAAGCCAGTTACCGTCAGCTTCCCGGTCTTAAAGTTGAATATTTTTCTGGTCCGGTCCGAGCGGCGTTGCTGATCAGACTGATCATGTCGAAGATGATCCGTTTTCCTCCTCCGACTCTCCAAAGACGGTTCTGGACCCGATGAAAACCACCTCCAACACGTTCTTGTTGATCTGTTCGCAGCGTCCTTCCTGCTGGAGGACAACCTCCCTCTGCGGTCAGCGCTGGAGAACCGAAGGGCGACTCCGACCCAGATCAGGACCATCACCAACGACGACTTCGGTACAAGACTCCCTCTGATCTCCACCAGATGATGAAGCCCCTCAGACAGGAAGTGACGAGCATTCGTCTTCCTGTTGGTGCTCGGCTGTCATCCCGACCTTTATTCCTCTCCTCTGGCTGATGGGTTTTTTCCTCCCCACAGAGCTCCCTCTGAAGCTCATTTATCCTCCCGACTTCTCCGAGTCCTTCCTCTACGGCCTCCTCCTCATCATGTGAGCGCTCTCCTCTTTATTACATTTGCATTTTTTCCATTTACGCCGAGGTCGGCGCTGGCAGCTTCAAAGGACAGGTGAAAGTGAAGCTCTTCCTGCTGCCTCAGGATCCGCTTCACCCAGAAATCAAAAAACATACTTGTAGAAACGTAAAAACCACTTTCCTCAACAAAAACCTTGAAAAACAGATTACTTGTTTGCTTCTCATGAATTCAGGAGTTTAATTTAAATAAAACAGCCCCAAAAAAAGAAACAAAAAAAACCACTGCTCGCCCGTTTTCGCCCCGTGTAATGATCCTGATGAAGAAATAACGTATTTATACGCTGCAAAAACTCAATTCTAAGTTAAAACAAAAGCTTTGTTTGAAGAAAATTAGGTAACCGTTTTAGACTACAATACTAGTTTTATGAATTCTAGTTAAAACAAACATGTTTTTTACCCCACGAGCAGAGATATTTTTGCCTAAGATAAGACATTTTTGACAAGATTTATGGAATATGAGACTTATTTCTAGACTGTTTTTCCGATGTACTTTCATCTGTTCAAGTTTTAAATATTAAAAAAGTTTGCAAGTTTAATTACACTTTTTTTTTTGCAAGGGGAATTCATTGAACTTGTTCAAACTTGATCAGGTTAAAGCCAACAAGCAGGAAAGGACACGAGGCTGATTTTTAACAAGAATAAAGGTGCTAAACTGCTGGCTGTGTGGGACAAAGACAAAAGAAGAAACGTTCTTCAGTCTTGATGGTTCTGAAGGAGACGTAATGTGGCGGTTCCTCGACAGGGAACATTCAGGAACATCAGGGTGGACTTCACCACCTCCGTCAGGACCTACACCTGCTCCATCAGGAGCTTCAGCTCCGAGAACTGAACTCCAACACGTGTTCAGACATTAGTGAACAAAAACAAGAGAAGAAGAAGTTCACTCAGAAGAAATATTCAACCAAACCAAAAGTCAGTTTCCTCCTACAGTTGAGACCTTTGGTGCTCATCAGTTTTATAATCTTTTATCTTTAAATCTTAAACAACACGAAGGTAGATTTGTCAAAAACAGTGAGATTTGTTTAAAACAGCTTAGAAAATAAAAAAACTAGCAGACGATAGTTTTCTTTATGACGTCACTAAGATCGTTTTAGATTAAATGTTCAGTCTTAAAAAAAAAAAAAATCCAACAGGAAAAACCTACTTCCTGTTTCACATTAAAAGTCCAAACAAATCTTTAGAAAAATAAACTAAAAATATGAAGTTACAAAAAGCAGATTTAAAGGTACTTTAGTAGTGTGAGTGAAGTAAATGTTTGTTTGAGCAGCGGCCGCGACCCCGGCGAGTCGGCGGCCACGGACGAGTTCAGGCTGGACTGGGACTCGGTGGTGGCGGGGTCGGAGCAGGTGGTGGTGGCGCGACTCGACGGCAGAGGCTCCGAGTTCAGAGGACTCAGGTTTAAACCCGTTTCAGCTGGTTTTTTTTTTTTGATGGAGATTAAAATAAATAAAGTAAATGCTCCAGATTGAACTTGTTATTTTGTCCTTCGGCAGAGTTTTACAGTCGCTCCATCAGAGACTCGGCTCCGTGGACGTGGACGACCAGGTCGCCGCGCTGGAGTACGTAACACACGTCAACATTAATGCTAATCATTAAAAAAAAAAAAAAAAAAAAAGCACTATTTATATAACCAAGTTTAACTGATACCAAAAATATCTACTAAATAAAATTAATAAAAAACAATCCATGAAGTATCCTGTATATCGTTTATGTATAAACACATTAATAAATGAGCCGTTTATGATTCGGGAGAACAGTTTTAAATCTATAAAATATTGAATTAAGATTTTTTTTTTTGGTGACTGACGTAACGTGGCCTAGTTTGGCTAAATGTGTATTTCTGCTGTAAAGTTGGACGTTTTCGCCTGCCGGTTGACGGTTAGCCTCAGCGGCCCCCTGGTGGTCATTGATGGAACTGCATGTCAAAGTAAACGCGTTACGCCTGGTCGGTTTGGTCTTTTTCTCTTCTGTTTTTACTTTTTCCTGTCTGTTAAACGGTCTCTGTCATGAAATAAAAGTCGTAGCAGAAGATGACGGATGAGAGAGCAGTGATTCGATTTTTTTTTTTTTTTTTTAAATTGGTGAACGAAAGTGACCACGAGAGCAAGTTAATATTTGACATTAAAATTAATGCTGATATTTTATGAGAAGAAAACCTGTTTTGGTTATTAAAAAGTACATTTTAAAAACGAGATAAAAACACATTTGCTAAAGTGAGAATTCAGTCGTTGAGCTCACTGTCGCCGCCTCCTCGCCGTCGCAGGAAACCTCAGATAATCAGGAATAAAACGGTTAAGACGTCCAGTTCATGGTCCAACCTAATTCCCCGCCGTTTGACCTTTAACCTGCTGACCGTCGGAGCCGAGAGCGAGACGCGTGAAATTAAACGCGGTTCTTCTTCTCCTGGGCTTCGCTTGTTAAACGACCTCTTCTGTGTTCTCCCCAGGTTCCTGGTGAAGCTGCCCTTCATCGACCGCTCTCGCGTCGGCGTCTTCGGCGAGGTTCGTCTGTCAGACTCTCCAGACCGTCAGACTCCAGCTGGGATGTTTTTACCCAGGAATCTGACGACTCTGCGGTTTCCACACCTGCCGACTCTGCAGATTTGTATCCGACTCCCAGAGACGGAGCGTTTAACGTCTTCGTTTCTGTCCCTTCACCTTCGAACAGAGCAGCTGATCTGAAGTCAGATTAAAATGCAAACCAAACACGAGAAGCTGTCAAATGTTCAGCGTTTGTGCAGCTCAAGAGTCAAACAGTCACCACAATGCCAAGAGGGAAAGATATAAGCAAAGGCTTTAGATGTGTAAATGTTGCTGTACATCAGTCTGTAAAGTGTATAAAACTATTTGAAAATAACCGAGTTCAACATCCCACACTGAGAAAGATTCACGAGTGGAAAATCTCTGAGATAATCTCCCCATCAAAACTGACCCCCAGTCAGGGCGAGTGAAGCTCAGAGCATGTAGGACGGCTGAGTAAAGATGATTCGTCTGAGGTTTAAGCAGAAGAAAGTCTCTTCTGTTGAAAAGAAAAGATGGTTTTATAGAAACCCAGAAACACCTCAGAGCTGCTGCTGCTGTTCTCCTAAAAGATGCAAAGGAACGGCGAGAGGAACCTGCCGTCTGAGACCTCTTGGGAGATCTTTAAGATAGGATGGAGATCAGCCTTTAACAGCTTTAAAGGTGAAGAAGGCTCTAAATACTGGATGCTGAATAAAACGAGGAATCTTAAAAGAACCGTTACTAAAAAAACGCCCAACAAAGCCAGGAGAGGCTTTTGAATGTGAGCTTCCATCATCTGAAGGTGGTGGTGGCTCAGCGTGAACTCATGAGCTTGGTTGTGTGTGGTTGACCGTCTGCAGGGGTACGGAGGCTACGTGGCGCTGATGATGCTCAAGTCCACGGAGAGGCTGATCAAGTGCGAGGCGGTCCAGGCCCCCGTCACCGACTGGACCATCTACGGTGAGAAGACGCTAGAAACCATTGAGGGTGCACCTCAGGGAGATCCAGATATTTATTACCTCTGCTGCAGCGGCGCCGACCGTCATTTCCTCAGCTTCTTTTAATCCTAAATGGTTCTTTTCATTTGTACTATCGGGGTAATGGGAGTTTAATTATCCGTCGGCTCTGCTGCTGAGTCGAGTCTTATTGAATTCTGAGATGAAAAGATGCGCAGGTGGAGAAGTGACGGAGGCCGAGAGAAGCTGCTGGTTCACGTCAGCTGATCGACTCGGGTCCACTGAAGCAAAAAAAAAAAAAACGGCCTGGGAACTGGTCCACTTAGGAGGAGCTGGTTGGGTTTTTTTTGTGAAATAAGAGATTTTAGTTGTTTATGATGTAATAAACCACCCAACAAACCACATGATCTAAAAATATCTGATTATCCTCTTTGGTTTCTATTAGCAGCTGAAATATCAAGTTCACTTAATTTTTATTAAAAACACAAGTGCCAACCACCAGCGATCCAACTTCAGTGTAGCTGTCAGTCAGGGAAGCCCCGCCCCTACTTCTACATAAGGTGGTGGTTATACTTAATACCAGTCTAAATGTGTCTGCTGGGGAGTTGGACTCAGGTGTGGATCCAGCCCCTGGTGGTCAGGGGAGGAACTGCACCAGTGGTGACTTGAAACGGTAGAACCAGACCTGTTTGGGTCGACCTTCACTACCTCTCCTCTTCATGTCTTGTGTTTCAGCGTCGGCGTTCTCAGAGAGATACTTCGGTTCGCCGTCGAGCGAGGAGAACAGATACCAGGTAACCTCCCGAGACGTCCACCGAGGTGGGAACATCTACCCTGAAAACCCGTCTGTCACAACAAAACACCTCGATTACACAACCGAACCAGAGCTTGCAGGTGATCGGGTCAGTGTTTCGTTGTAGAGACCTCTACAACGAGGATTTTAAATTAAAAACACACACAAATAAAAAGTTGAGCCGTCGTCCTACATGTCGAGGCGGCTGTCAAAGCGCCCTTTCTCAAACTGGGTTGCCTTTAACTGGGCCACAGCTCTATTTTTGAGCAGAACCAGAGACCCGCTTTAAAAGAAATCTGAACACAAGCGGGCTTCTTGTTTCAGGAGATCCAGAGTTTCATTTCCTGTCACATGACGAACTCGGTTTCACACCGTCACCAACATCAGGACAGGAAACGCTCTTCCTGGAAACGCTCTTCCTGGAAACGCTCTTCCTGGAAACGCTCTTCCTGGAAACGCTCTTCCTGGAAACGCTCTTCCTGAGGGTCTGAGGAGGGATCCTCCACCCCTCACTGGGAAGTGGTTTCTGTAGCAGCAACTTAACATATTTTACTTGAAGAAAAAAACATTTATAAATAAATTCTGTCCTAACGTGACAGAAACTTGCTGACTTGTTGTGGAAACCACAGCTCCTCTGAGTAAAGGCAGACGATGTGACTGACGCTCCAAACCGCTCTCACAGCTGCTGGTTTCAACAAACGGACGTCTTTCTGCAGTGATTTGTTCAGATTATGAACAAAACTGAACAAAAAACATGCAGTTAAAGGATTTTACTGTCTGATGCTGAAATATCAGAGTTGTGCGACCCGGGTTAAAGTTCATGTGGGGCGTGACTTTCAGCATGATTGACATGTCACCATCATACCACCTCCCTGAATGTTATTTTTTCACCTCTAGCGGGATGAATTTATATGACAAGACCTGCCAGAGCCTCCCCACTCTGCACACACTTGGTTTGGTTAAAGTGTAAATCTTACATATCCTACCTTTAAAGTGGGTCTGATCTCCACGCTTCAAAACCTCCACGAGACTAAAGTTCAAACAATAAACAAATGACATCAGTTTAAAACCCATTTTCCAGCCACGGGGCTTTGGGTAACGCACGTTAACAGGTTTTATCTCCCCCCCTCCCCCCAGGTTTCTAAGGTGCTCCCCAACATGAAAGGTCTACCAGGAGGAACCCTGTTTCTGGCCCACGGCACTGCTGACGGTACGCCCTCGCCTCCACCCGCGACTTTCATGTGCGTTGTTAACGTCGGGCAGGAGGGCGTTTGGTTTCTGAAGCGAGCCTCGGCTGTGAAGAGCTTTTAAACGTGAAGTCAAGGACGGAGCGGAGATCTTCTCCGGCGGGAGAATTAACCCCACTGACACTCATTTACACATCACCGGTTTCTTTCTGTTTTTTCCTGCAGCAAACGTTCACTTCCAGCACTCGGCAGAGCTCATCAAGCACCTCATAAAGATCGGCGCCAACTACACCATGCAGGTAAGAAACCCAGCAAACTAAAAACTAAAAAAGTTCAGACAGACTCACCGAGGAAGCAGGTCCAGAAGGGAGTCCCCGGTCCTGGATCAGGAGCAGCAGTCAGAACCCGGGTGAGCAGCAGTCAGAACCCAGGTGAGCAGCAGTCAGCTAATCAGACACAGGTGTGACATGAAGGCAACACTGCTGGAAAAAGAAAAGGCCTGTCAAAATAAAGCAGGAAGTCATTTAAAAAACACTTTAAAAAATAAAAGTAGACACCATTTCCCTTTTTGAAAGGTTCTGAGGTTCTGGCTGGAACATGCCCACCTCCTGTCAATCACTTCATTTAGCCCGGTTTACCTGTGAGAAGGTGGACGAGAATGTTCTCCTCCTCCCTGGTAAGGTCCAGTCGGAGGTTCTGGACAGGTGGGTCCGCTCCTGCCCCCCCACAACCCGACCTCAGAGACGCAGAAGATGGAAGAACCCGTGGTACCAGTCAGTTCTGCTTTATATTCAGACCAGAACAGTTTTTAAAGCCAACCTTGGTGATGTTTGCTCCAGAACATTTGAACCTGGGTCCGTGGTGACGGACTCCCTTCTGAACCAGCCCCTGGTGGTCAGTGGAGGAACTACAGTCACCCCGTATGAAAAATAGAGGATTAAAAACAAATAAGATTTACAACTATCAGAGATCACAGGTTTATTACTTTTATATTAAAAAAAAAATCAAAAAAAAAAATCCAGTGAGGTAAAAAAATCCTCTTAACTCGAAATCTGACTTTCTGGAATCAATGTTTTCTTTAATTTATGAGAAATTAGTTTTTGCCGTGTAGGGAATGACTGACTTCACCTTTTTCTCTTTTCATTAAAGACTTCAGGTGTGAAATATGACTTTACTGTTGATTTAACACAAATTTACCCACAATTCAAAGCAGCATTTATTAGACCAGGGGACCTCTGGTGCTTTGTGTGGCAGATCTACCCAGACGAAGGCCACTTCCTGTCGAGGCGCAGCCGGATCCAGCTGACCCAGTCCCTGATCGGATACTTCAGAGGATGCCTGCTCGACACGCCGGCGTCTCTCGACCAGCAGGACGACGAGTGAGGGAGTGAACGGGGTTGTTGATGCGCGTTTCTGAGCGTGTGCGCCCCTGGGAGACCGAGTGTGCGTGTGTTTGTGTTTTATACCTGTAGCACAATGTTTGGTGGGCAAAGCAAGTTAGTTGGCGACATATCGGACAGGTCCGAGTCACTCGAGACCTTGAAGCGAGTCCATGCAGCAGTACCACTTCTGATCACATGGAAGGGTAGCATATCACAACATTCCCATCAGCCCCAACAGGATACCCCCAACCGGTCCAGGCGGATGGCTGCCCCTCCCCGAGCCCGGTTCTGCCGGAGGTTTCTTCCTGTTAAAAGGGAGTTTTTCCTTCCCACTGTCGCCAAGTGCTTGCTCATAGGGGATCACGGGATTGTTGGGATTTTCCTTGTAACACTGTTCTATCTTTACCCGACAGTGTGAAGCGCCTCAAATTGGCGCTGTATAAATAAAATTGAATTGATAAATCAGATAGTTTCTGCAGCAACATCAGAGGAATTCAAAACAAAAAAAGCCTGCAGTTCTTCAGATGACCACTAGGGCGGCAGTACCAACTATGAGTCAGCCACCATTAAACCCCAAAGTAAAATGATATCTTCACCCAGATGGTGTTAATGACGTTAAAGGACCGGGAACCAGCAGATGATCACGCAGGTCGACAGACAGACAGACAGACCTCTAGTGAGGCGTATTTATGAGAAGATAAAAACAAACTTACACAGATGTGGAGAGCATTACCACCCAGAGAACATCTGGACCTGAGGGGCGCTCCAGGTGGACTAAATACTGCTGCTGATGAGATTGAGTTCAGGTGTGCAGCCAGGCTGCCGCGCTTGGGACACGCCCACCAAAGGACCAGAGTGGTTCCACCTGCCGAGCCTCCAGACCTTCCCTGGCGGGCCTTTTTCAGATTCCACTGAAGTAGCAACGTCAAAAGTGAGGACATGTCCATATGCCCATTTTTGGATTTGCTGTTAATAAATCATCCCACAAAACACCAAAAATAGGCTTCAAACCAGCTAACATGAATATTGGCCGTGGAAGGGACAAAGTGGTTCCCACTCGTGAGGACAGTATTACCGGAGGCCGTTTTGTCGCCCCCCGTGGTCAGAAGTGGTACTGCTCCAGCTTCATGGTCCAGCAGCAGCTTTGATGTCCAGTTTCATGAAGAAAAACTCGAGTTTTGTGGCTCGATTATCTCCAGCAGGAGACAGAAGATGCTTCATTCGTGTGTCAGTTTCAAATTCAAGTCGCAAAGTCATAAACCTGCTTTCAAATGACGTTCTTCTCCATCAAAGACCACCTGAACTTTAAGCAATATCAGTAGAACTAGTTTAGTGTCCACATGTGATGGACAGATACTGTTTAGGGTTATTTTGGGGGGTAAAGCAGTCCAGTTTCACTAAGCGCCAGTCGGCTGTTTTTCCATTTTAATCTAAGCCAAATTTAAGATAATTAGCCAGTTAAAAGCATGTGATGGAGGAGATGTGATGGAGGAGGTGGAGGACTGCAGCTGATTTTAGCTCAACTTTGCTGTGGCTGTTTTTTTTATATGATGTCTTATTTTGTTTTGTGATCCCGTTTTGTTTTTTTTTTAAAAATCTGTGTTTATTTATCGTGACTGTGCATCAGCGGTTGTTCTCCGGTTTATTGTTTAACTTATATGACGTCATTCTGTAGCTAAATAAAAAAGCGTATCATGTTGGATGGAATTAGGTCCCGATGAGACGGTTCAGCAGACGTTAGTACCCTCAGTAATGTTTATTCATGTCTCTTTTTCTTATTTATTAAGCAACTACAACCTAAAATAAACAACAACATAACTTTTGGTACTAATTTTTGCTTTTGATGCCTTTAAGTTTGCTGTCAGCGTTAGCAGGAAAAGAAACTTTCTCAGCTTTTTCTATCCGTGAAGCTGCTCGTTTCTGGTTTTGTGCCTGGATTCTCTTTTATTTTTTTAGTAAGTCGCCCTTCGTCTGAATTTTGTCCAAACTTTGGCGCCGGTCGGGCTCGTCAGTGTCAGTATTTACACAGAAATATCTTAAAAACTTCTACAAGTAGGTCTGGGACAGCAGCTTTGTTTATCGGTGGTTTTTGTTTTCCAGGTGTCGATCTGATTCCGGTTTTCTGCCGTCACCTGGACCCGCTTCATATTTCTGAGTCGTAGCAGGTTCTGTGTTGGTTCTAAGGCGGTCCGTGTTGGGTTTTTTGTATTTAAACTAATGTCCCGTTGTTCTGGTGCCACTTGGCCGCCGACGTGGTGCATCTCCAGCTGCTCGTGGTTCCTTTTTCCTTTTGAATCAACCCCCCAGGTCAATGTGTTACCCATAAAGCTCGGCGCTGGTTCTGGTTCTGGTTCCGGTCCCGAGGGCCGTTAACCGCCGATGCTGCAGTTACAGGTATGCATCGCAGTGATACCCCCCTTCCCCCCTCCACACACACACACACACCAGCATCCCTACTACGGTGAGAAGCAGAGGGTTGCCATGACAACTGCTTCAGCAGCTCAGGATGCGGCAACGCTCGTCATTCACTGGAAGATGAAATGCAGAGCGTTTTGCGTGGTGGGGCGAGCAGCTGCTGATGCAACATCCTCAAAGTCCCCTGTACCTCCACCCCCACCCCCACCCCCCCAGGTGTGTGCTTTGTAACATGACAAGCAGTGTTTGAGGTGTGGGTCTGTGTTCAGCCTTGATCTTCGGGGAGGGAGGGAGGGGGGGTTGGGGTTTTTAGGAGGAATAAACCGAAGCTTGTTGTATTTTATTGCCGTTTTCATATTAAAGATCGATGAAGGAACTGTGTTCAGGCTGTGAGCGTCACTTTGTTCCCCGCCGGAGCTCCACTGCTCTCCAGCACCAGTTAGCCGCAGTTCCACGTCACAGCCACCAGGGGGCGGAGACGAGTCAGAAACTGACCACATGACTGAGGAAGTTGTTTTATTTGTGCTAAAACACAAAAACACTCAACCAAAATCGATGAATGCAGAGCTGTTTTCTTTAACTTCACCTGTGCGTTTTTAAGACTTTCAGACATCTGCCAAACATCGTCCTCGTCTGTTCTTGATTTCATGATTAATTCAATCCTCCGCCTGATGATTTACTCCTCAGAGTGGGTGTAATTATTATTTTTTTTCCCACAGCTGAAAGCTGAGGCAGAACTTTGTCACATAATGTTTAAGCAAACGTTTTACAAGGAAGGAGATCTGTTGTGGTTGATGGGAGCATTCAAGTGCTTCAGCTGGAGCACCTGTTTCATCTAAATATAGGATGTCCTTGCAGGCGCCGAGGTTAAGTCACGTTTACGACCTCGTCGCCACATCAGATAGATACTAGAGACAACTCAAGACTTTGCCCCGACCAGCAAAGATTTGTTGGATGTGAAACTACTTCTTTTGTTTGTTTGAGCACAGATTAGCCCGAAGTCTGCTCAGGTTGGAGCGCTTGCTTGCAAAAGCAAAATAAATCTTTTCAAGTTATATTTTTCTGTATTTCGAAAGGATTTCAGGGCAGATATTACAGCAGCTGTGCTGCTCTGAGGAACCATCAAGGAACAAAGGTTATTTATTAACTAAGTTAAATATTAGCTTTGGTGAACAAACTCTGTCGCTCTTTCTCAGTTCTGAGGACGTGAAGTTTGTCCTCGTGTGTTTTGTAAAACTTACTTCACAAATATGACAGTTTGGTTTTTCTTCCACTAAAACAGCAACATGCTTGTCTAGATGATGACATCACAGCCCCGTCCCATCGTCCTGTCAGAACAGTTCCTGGTTCTCCAGAAGCCTGACTGGTGGGAACTGGGAGATGTGTGGGAGTTCATATCCATGCTTGATCCATCTGAGGCAGGATGAGGCTACGACTAGTTCCCCATATCGCCTCCTTTTCATTTTCTTTTGGTCGTGAGTGTGTGGCAGCATTAAAGCCCCACAGATCAGATTTAAGCGTCACCGGTGTGTGGAGAACAGAAACAGTCGAGAACATTCATCCCCGACTCCGTCCTTCGTGACCTTTGTAAATCCCCCGTCCACGCTACCGAGACTCCACTCCAAACTCAGCCTTAATTACATCAAAAGCAATTATGGAGCCCGTGAAAGCTTTATCCACCGAGGAAGGGAGGACAAGCAGAGAAACGGAGATTTCAGATCTGAGTGGGGACTCCACTTCGTCTCTGGTGGGTCTGCAGAAAATCACAGAAAAACTCGGCCTGAAGAAAAGTGTGAGGCCATGTTGAATTATTTAGCAGGGCTGAAAATTAATCTGATGCTTAAATGTAAGGTCGTGCCTCTGAGAGACATTCTGATGTGTTTAATTGTTAGGCCACATTTAAATATATTCAAATAAAAACTAGTCCAACTTTCACGTTTGGTTATTTCGGACAAATTTTCTTTCATTCTCTTTATTTTGAATCCCAGTGATGGGTGCACCGATAGTGGTTTAGGTTGAGAAATGAAACATGTGACAGGTGTAATAATTTGCAGGAATGTTTTATGACAGAAAAGCTTTAAAGATCAGCTTCAGCTCAGGTTTTTATCACGGTGAAACCACACTGCCATCTAGTGGCTGGACCCCCAAAGTTCACCCAGGAAACTAAATACCAGCAAAGAGATCAATTTATCCAGAAAATTAACAATATATTTGATTTTTTCATTTTTTTAAATATATTTTTTTGTTAAAATGCTTTGTTTATGCATAAATGAGCTGTTATTGGACTTCCATAACGACCTCGTGGGTTCAACCCGCTTCACCGCTGGCTCGTGATTCATGACGACAGATGATTGGTTCCCTAACCCCTAACTTAACCCCTTACCCCTAACTTAACCCCTAACTTAACCCCTTACCCCTAACTTAACCCCTAACTTAACCCCAACCCCTAACTTAACCCCAACCCCTAACTTAACCCCTTACCCCTAACTTAACCCCTAACTTAACCCCAACCCCTAAC
>JAOWBL010003836.1:0-11821 GCA_028564865.1 Zenarchopterus dispar | reverse complement strand
TGGGACTTTTAGAAAGGCTGGTGCCCACAAGTGATGGGATGAAAAAAGGTCCCCAGAGAACGTAAAATCCCGTTTTTTGTGTGTGTGTGTGTGTGTGTGTGTGTGTGTGCATTTTAATCTTGCAGCAGATATTTTCATATGGTGCATTAATGTGGGGTGTGTGTCCTTCACCAGTCTTCCTTGACAGTCTAAACTCACATATTTTATTAATATCTGACTTCCTAATTCTGCCAAGGAGGACTAAACCACCAATGTGAAATACAAAAGTATAAGACTCATGAAAAGACAAGGCAGTGATGGGTGCACTGTGTGTAGTGTGGTGATCACGGTAGTGTTTGTATGATGTGTCTTTGTGATGAGATTACATTACATTAGGAGACAGACGTGATAGCAAAAGATAGATAGACATAAAATTAAAGGGAGCAAACAGAAAATGGTATGTGAGTGAGCATTCGTGTAAGTGTGTGTGGATGTGAGTGTGTGTGTGTGTGTGTGAGAGAGAGAGAGAGAGAGAGAGACCCATGGACCACCAGCCCGCACACCCCTGCAACAGCAGCTCACCCTCCCACTCCCACCCCACCCACCAGCTGATGGCGGGAGGGGGGGTCACAGTGATAACTTTCTCCTTTCTAAACAAACTGTACATGCTCAGTCTTCATCCAATTGTGCCGTCATGGACTTTACCATCTCAGTGAGGCCTCAGAGAGCATCTGACATGTGGTCTTTTTTTCCTTTTATATTTCTCTGAGCATTTCATGGTCTGATCTTGGAGTAAACTTACTCTTAGAAAGACTGACAACTGTCTTAAGTAGTGAATGATTTCTAGTGTGTAGGTTTTCATCACATGGTTTTCATTGTGTTCCTGATTCACTGTTAATACTGATGCTTAATTTTATGACTGTTTTGTAATGTCATGTGTTCTGATGTGTCCAGATTAGATTTGAGAACCCACTGAGATCTGATGAGTAAAACCACATTCATAGGTGGTCTGGATCACAAGTGTCAACATCAGTTTAGTGGAGTAAATGCATCATGGATGACAATGAAGGATCACCTACAGAACTCAGCTCTTCTGTCTAGGTGAAAGGATGTACTGGTTTGCATAATTGTGGTGTCACATCCAAGTCTGAAACAATAGGAGGAAGCCATAACAACCAGCAACACAAAACCATGGTATGGATTTGTATGCATTGTTTTGATTGCCCGTTCTTAGTTCTTTTTCTTTTAATTCCCATCCTATTTCATGTCTGTTTCAATCTGCCTGAACTGAATCATTTTGTTGGCTTCTATGTTTTTGCTGGTTCTTTCATTGTCATTATTATTGAACATCTAATAAATAAATTCCAGCAGACAGAAAGACAGATATTTTCCCAGCGACTAGGTGAAGTTTAGTGAATCCCTGCCTTGTGGAAGTAAAAGATAACATTGTATTTGTTCATAGTCTGAATTAGAAGATCTGGCCAACAACCTCCATTTATCCTCCTTTCTGATGTCACAACCAAAGTTGGTTCCACATTAACCAAAATAGGGTCTCCTTGGTGCTCTGATTGAGCACCAAGGAGACCCTGGACATGCCGGCACTGGGTCAGACTAGGGGTTTCTCAGGACAAGAAACTGACGAGCTAGAGGCCAGTTAGCCCAGGTAGCAACCTTTAGCCATGCACAGACAGCTGCTCCTGCTGCTTAACTAAGCGTCGGTATCAGACCCCAGACCAACCCATACTTACGCTGTTGTTTCAATATATACAGAAAGCAATTAAAATAAAAAATGTAACCAAAAAAATTTTAAAAAACCTAAATGTGTGGCTTTATATAATCATACGTGCTACGATAGATCTAAACTCTACACAACATACTTGTCATGGATATGAAATCTAATGATTTTAAAAAAAACAGTAAATATGTTTATTTCTGCTGTAAAATTTGACTTTTTTTTCTTTTTTCTTACATGGAGTTCGATGGAGATTAACTCACTGTAGATAAAATCTGTTGTTTCTGGACTTGGAGTTTTTTTTTTGTTTGTTTTTTTTTTTTAGATGTTTTGGAGATAAAGTCAGAGAGGCCAGACTGAGAAGATTTGGACATGTACAGAGGAGGGATAGTAAATTTATTGGGGAAAGGATGTTAAGTTGGAAACTGCCAGGAAAGGGGTGTGGAGGAAGACCAAAGACCAAAGTCCTCTTTGGTCTTCCTCCAGACCTGCTACCTGGATGGATATATAATCTTCAGAAGTAGTGAAGGAGGACATGAGGACAGTTGGTGTGAAAGAGGATGATGCAGAGGATAGGGTTAGATGGAGACAGATGACATGCTGTGGCAACCCCTAAGGGAGCACCTGAAAGGAAAAGAAGGCTATATCATAAAACAGTGCATGTTGTTCATCTGATGTGGTATTAGTCTCTTTTTAGGACCTGGAGAGGATCGGATGACTTTCGTTGACTTTACTTTCATTATGTCCCGATACAGAAAAGCTTGGAACTGAAAGGAGGCATTTATTTTTAACAGGAATGCAGTAGCACAGCTGACTGATTTAGGCAGGTTTTTCGAGAAAAGTAAAGTTTTCTTTTATGTTTGTCTCATCTTATTTTACTTACAGAATTTAAAAAAAAAAAAAACAGACCTGTAATTTAAAGCAGCCAAGTTTTCATTCACTGGTGAGATTAGTTTCAGACATGAAACTGAAACTTATTTCCATTTATTCTGAAATAGAGAGAGATGGGAGCCTCAGACAATACATTTTTTAAGTTATTGAAAGATACATGTGGTGATCTTTATGCTACCTCTAACCTTTCAGCATTAATGCTGGCAGACCATAAAGTGAAGATGCTTTGGGCAGTCACCAACACTCTTCAGTTCCATATGTTTTCCTTTCCTCTTCTTTGTGCTTCACAAACCTCATTTGATAAAAATTAGTTCAAGTTTAAGAGAAAGTCCAGCCTAAATCACTGCCATAAGAAAGCAATAAGCTGTTCTGAAATGGCTTTAAATACCTCATTCACATCACTCAGGTTTTAAAGAATGCTCTCAGGTGGATTTCCTCCCCATCAAGCCTGACTTTTTTGCACTCCAAAGATGAGAAAAGTTCAATAAGACGATTATATTAGATATATGGCTTCCTAATCCCTTGTGACTAAACCTGTTATAGAGCAACGGAAGGCATTCTGATGGCAAGGTTGCTGTTTGGGAAGAAAACAACTCTGATTTAACAAACTTCTGAAGATTATATATCCACCACCATAAGAAGGCTGTGAACTTCATACATGTAAAGTTTCAAAGAATGATGAGTTATTTGCTCCCAGTGAATATAATTTATGTATTATTAATATGGCAAATGTGCTATTGTTGTAGCTTCTGTTCACAATAAAGCTCACTGAAATATCAAGGTTCAAAGTAACAGAATAAAAAGAGAAAACATTCATGTGGATTACTATGCTCTCTTTCAACACTAAGTCTGTTTTAAGATGTAATAAAAATCATCTGATCTTACTGGATCCAAGTATTAAGCAAATATAATAATAGTTGACTGCTCATAACTGTCCTCACTGCATCATTATCATTTAACAAAAATGAAAACCAAAAGAAAAGAAGAAAATCTTGGAGGGAAACCCTAAGCACCCACTAAGTGCTTCCATGGAATTTGTAAGTTGCATCTCAGAACAACTGCTCATCAGGCATTGATGAAGTGACCATCAGCAGATGTGCAGACTATAAAGGCAGTTGTTTTGGCAGCAAATTAGTCTGAAACATTCAGGTATGTTAACAAAAATGCCAAAAGGGAAAAATATAAGTGATGGTCTTAGAAAAGTAATTGTTGCTGCACATTTATCTGGAAAGGGTTATGGCAACATTACCACATAAAATGGAGTTTACTGTTCTACAGTAAGAAAGATTATTCACTAGGAAAACATTCAAGCATCACTTGTTAGTCTTCCCTGGAGTGGATGTCCAGACAAGTTTATCACAAGGTCAAACCAGTCAATGTTCAGAGAAATACAAAAAACACTTAAGAGCTCCATCTCAGAGTCTACAGACCTCACTGAGCATGTTAAACTTTGAAGTCTGTAGCAGTGCAGTCAGAAGAAGAAGGGACCAGTTTCCGGGAGAAAATCTCTTCAGTCTAAAAGGAACATGGAAAAATGACTGAGGTTCACAAAAAATAAATAAATTTTAAAAAAGCTGCATTGGAACAAAACCCACAGACATATGGAACAATGTCTTCTGGACAGATGAGACCAAAGTGGGAGGGTTTTTGTCTTTTTCTTTTTGTCTTTTTTTTTTTATACATTAATGTGCAGAACCATGTTTGGAGAATAGCAAACACTGTCCAGTGTTTCCAGCTCGTCAAGTACCTCTGTCTTGCACATTTTAGCTGTTTCCCTGTAAATGGCTGTAAATGGTCAGTTAATAGGATCAGATTCAGATTGTTTATGTGAAATATCAAATTTGTGCTGATAATGTGAAGATAAGTTTAGTTGTCAGTTGTCTGTAAGTTTGAAAAACTTTTTTTCCCTTGTAACTTGTCATTAGTGTTGTCAAGGTGATCATACACATATAATTTAATGAGAATTAGTGAAATTTCTTTAGATGAAGCTGTTTTCTCACAAGGGTTTTTTAAGGAAATTGTACATCTAAGAAATACTCAAATAGAAATGTGATTTTTAAAGCCATTTGGTTTGACAAAATATATGCAATAAGATGTTGCCCCTTAAGGGAGATTATATTGTTTGAGGAAATTTAAAAAAAAAAACAAAAAACAACAACAACAAAAAAAAACATTTATCACCTTTAACTGAAGATATGGTCAGAAAGTTAATTGATTTAGCTACTTTTAGTGGCCCCCAATGGTCTACATGGTTTTAAATGTGGTACTTTCATATGCCATTGTAAACTAGCTTGTAAAGTTTCATGAAAAGGATGACATTTTGTGAAAAATATGGTTTTGAACCTTCTAAAGTTAAACTAAAGCTCTGATTTTTGACTCACTTAGTTTATGAGATATTGACGTTTGAGCTGTAGCTCCATGGGTGACTTACAGAACATGTTGAGCTGATTGTAACCACAATGTCTCATGACCCTTCACAAACCCACACCGTTGACTGGTTTCTAACTTGGATTGTCAGATCAACAACTTCTCTTTATGAGGCTTTGTGAAGGAAGTATTCCAAGTTTAATAAAACCTAGGTGAACAGCTTTTGACAGATTTGTTTTATTTTCACATTTTTGAACATTTCAGTAAGAAGATCTGTACATGGGATATGCCAAGGGTTGAGGGCCACGTGTGGCCTAAAGAAAATGAAGGACTGATCCATGTCTGGTGGATATGTGGCCAAATCAGTCTACGCTGTCAGTACACGAAAAATGTGGACAAAGAAACCTGCACATATGGACCAAGTTAGGGCCAAACATTATTTACCTGAGTAATTTAATCTCATCGCCCTGTCTGCATTTGAAATGTTATGATTCCATGTAGAGAAATCCATTTGGAAAAACACTCTGGAATACTGGAACTCCATACAAAAGGTAAAAAAGTGCAGAAATGTGATCAGAAATCACTTAAACTTAAAAAGAACAGTACAGAGTATGTAACTATTCCACAAGAACATCATCATTTTCCTTGGGAAATAAACGCTGGAAAGCTTTCAGGTTTGCTTGTTTTTTTTTTTTTTTCTTTTTTTCACAATTCTGACTTCAGATTGGTATGGAGTTATTTTATTTAAAGGTTCAGTTTAGAGTGACAGCAAAGCTCGTTCAAAGCAGGTGATACGAAGCGTCACAGTCACTTCAAGGGTGGAACCCAAATGCAGACTGACAGAGAAGGAGGTGAGGAAGACTAAAGACTTCTGAAACAAAAGAAGCTGCATGGCAGGAATCCAAAGCACAAAGGTAAATCCAACAAAGATCTCTAAAGCACATCAGAGCTGAAAGAAACTGATAAAAGGGAGAGTGTTAAGTGTAAATGCAAAAATGACTGAGCACAAATGAAAAAGGGAGACAAACTGAAACCATTTGTGATCAACCACACTGGAAAGACACAGGAAAGACTTCTTCCAAATAAAACAGAAGGAAAAATTCTTCACAGAGAGCGTAACAACTCAAAATTCAATTCAGTTTACTCCTCAAAGAGATTAATAGCTCATAAGTTTTCTGAAGAATTGATTTGAAGCCTTTTTGGGAATGTTAGTCATTGCCATACTGGTAGGTAGTAAGCCCATCTAACCCTGCTTAGCTTGACTTTGCACTAATTATCGTTTCCTTACTGTCATTCTGATCAAATCTGTCAATCCAATCTCATTCTGATGTTGCTTCTGAAATGACATTTGAAAGAGGTGCTGACGGAGTTGAAGCATGAGCTGATGTTAAATGACGACAGCCCCGCAGGACGTTATCGTGGCTGACTTCTGGCTGCTTCTGCCAAGCCACAGATGAGCCACTGACCTCCTGGTGGAGGGATCTTCCATTTCAAATGTTGTTTCTGTGACAAACATCAAAAAATGACCACAGTGTTGGTTGCATTTGCTTGTGGATTTATTTGTGCTGTTTACTACTGTAGAAAGAGGAAGCTGAAATATTCCATACTAAGGTCCAAAATGGTAGAATCAGCTGAGAACTGAGAGTTCAGTAATACAATACAGTACAGTAATAAAAGTTAAATCATTTTACAAACAAGTCACGCAGTCATGTTTGCAGAAAAAAAAATATCACATTTAATCAATGAAATATAACATTTCACCTCAGCTTGTAGCATAACTAACTGAGACTAAGTGTGATGAAGACCTGCAGTGAAGATTGTCCATCAAGACCACATTGAGCGCTTTGACACACTCTTAATGTAATTTGTTCCAGGTTTCATTGAGCATGATGATCTTCATGGCTCTGTCTATAACATGAGCAGTATCTAGGCAGTGTGCAGGCAGACACACATTATCTGACTTGATCAATGTCATTCCCTTTGGGAAGGTGTTTCAGTTGTTGTCCTTCAGGGGTTGACCTTGGGTACGTATGATTCAGTCATCAGTGTCTCGCTGTAGAGTACATCTCTTATTGCTCCCTACTCTCCTGACATTTTGTAGCAGAGGTTCCCAAACCTCAACAGATATCTTTGGGTCATTTAGACCTATATGAAACAAATTATAATGACAGTGAACTCCAACATACTTTAGCCAAAATAAATAAATAAATTTAAAAAAAAATCTTCATTGTTTGTTAATCCCCAAAATATATCCAAAAAATCACTCTGGTTTATTATATAAAAGGAAAAGTTACTCTTTTCTTTCAAGTTGTTGTATTACTTTTTTTAATCGATTAGGTTATTCCTCATTTATTTAGGAAATATGATTTATTTTAATTATTGTTTTTTATGGTCTATTTTTAAATGGTGGTTCTGGTAAACAGTTTTTGATCTATTCCTCATTTATGGGTTCATATACAGGAGTGGGTTGCAACCATGAAATATTTCCCAAATCATCTCTGCTAATTTTGCCATTGACTCTTTGGTTAAATGATGACATGCACCATGGACAAGACATCAGTCCATTACAGGGAATCACACAAGAACTGCCAGTTTACCCAGCATGCAAGTTTGTAGACCAAGGCAGGAATGCCTGGGTATCATCCTCAACAGTACTATATCTTCCTAAACTGACAACCAACTTTACCTGGTCTGCATACTTCCACCTAACGTTATGTAACATTAACCATTCATGACCTCCCACCACCAAGCGCTTTAAAGAAATTGCAATATTAATTAAAATGGAGGAAGAAAATGCAAACTCCACACAGAAAGGCACCAGTTGAGATTTGAAGTACTTCTAACTGTATGACAGCAATACAGAGTTAGTGAGCCATTAGTGAATCAAAATGTCCAAATTTAGAAAGTCTGTTTAAACTTTATCTTCAAAAACCTTTAAAAACACAATAGCACAACCAACCTTGCTCCAATAAATGGTGAGATGTTTTAAACCCAAAAAAAGATATTTCAGTTTTCACTACATGAATCATCAAAGACATGATCTTAAAAGACAGAAGATTTTACCACATGCAATTTTTTTTCTGCTGTGTTCTTTTTGAATTTACTCTGGCCTGGTAATGTGAACACTTAATGTAACAGTTCTGCTGTAATTTCACATGTGCTACCTTTATTTTGGTACCAAAGTTATTCAGATGCATCTTACAGTTGTTCATCTATACTTGCAGTTAATTCAATATCTGAAACATAAAGTTCAGACATAGGAACAGGTTACTTAAACTCCCTTTTTACAGAGCAAAAACGGGCTAAACAGTGGTGCGTGTTCGCCGTGTGTGTGTGGAAACGTGTGTCAGCAGTGCAGATGGTGGCATGGTGGGGCTCCATGTGCTGACAGCTGACATCTCGAGCTGCTTTGAAAACCTTCTGGTCAACAGAGCAGGGTCACATTGTTAGTTAAGTACCTGGTAGTCTTCTGGGGGCGAACGCTTTAACCTGCATGACGAAGCAGATGGTGACCCGACCCCCAGCTATGCTGTCAGAAAACAGCCTGTCCAGAAAGTTTGTTTGGTTTATTAACTCTTGAAAAAGTGACTATTAAAAAGAGACATCAAGGTTAAAGTTACTGTCTTACTATTTTGAGACAAAAAGTGAAATCATTCCTGTTTGTTGCCATAAATACTGTATGTTTCAGGCTTATCAGACAGAGTAGATGTTTATTGATGAACTGAGGCATCTAGACCTCCATTAAAAATCCTAAAATAACATCAAGTCCTGTTTAATGACATGCTGCTGTGTGTTTGACCATTAGAAACAAGTTCAATAAAACTTATGCTTTCATTCCAACAAAAACTTTGCTCAGGGAAAAGTTTTCTAAGTTTATCATTAGTCATCAACAACTATATAAATGTAAGAACAAAGTTTCTAAAGTTAGCCAGATTCAGATTTTGAATTTGAGCAGGTCATTCCAAAACCTTGATTCTCTGATTTTTCATCATTCTGATGTATACCTGCTGCTGATCATTTCCTGTCACATGACCCAGCTTCAACCTGGTTTAAGCTGTCAAACAGATGTCCTCACAGTTGTCTTGAGAAGACTCTGGTCTATGGGAAAGTTTACGGTCCACTCAATGACTGACAGGTGTCCAGGCCTTGTGGATATAAACCAGTGCTTTTCAATTCCAGTCATCAGGGCACACTGTCCTGTAGGTTTTAGATGTTTCCCTACTCCAACACACCCAATTCTAATTAATGATTGTCAACAGGTTATCATGATGGTCTGAACAACTCTGTCAATGACACAGCCACTTGTGTCATGGTGTGAAGAAGCAGGGCAACATCTAAAATATTCAGGACAGTGGCCCACAAGGACTGGAATTGAGAAACACCACCCTAATGCAAGTCTCTGTGTCATTAACAGACTTGTTCAGACCTTGATGCTGAGCTGATGATTACCATTAATTAGAATCAGGTGTGTTAGAGCAGGGAAATATTAAAAACTTTGGTGTTTCTTTGTCTAACAGACTCAACTGACCAGCTTCCTACACTGTACAGCTGACTCTCATTGCAACTAAGAGAAAGTACTAAACTTTGAATTCACTGTGATTGTGTTTTTCGGTAAAGAACCCCTCTGTGGAACTGCTGGAATTGCCAGAGGATGATCATTACTTTGAATCAGGTGTGTTGCTGCAAGGATACATCCAAAGCATTGAGGACAGTGGCCCCTGCTTCAACATACCTGATTCTAATTAAAGGTCATTAACAGGTTGTCATCAAGGTCTGAACAAGTCTGTCAATGATACAGCCACTTGTATCATGGTGTGAAGAAGCAGGGAAACATCTAAAATATGCAGGACTGCGGCTCTTGAGGACCAGGGTTGGCCACCCCTAATCAAAAACATGCAGGACAGTGTGCCCTGAAGACCAGAGTTGGGAAACACTGCTATAAAAAAATCCCAAATTATCTCTCCTTGTAAGTGGGTAAGACTGCAAAATATGTTGACAACTTATTTTCACCACAATATCAACATGTGTCATAAGAAAAAAAACAATGTTGGAGCAAGTGGTATTTTGATGTAGTTTGATGTATATTTAGAAACCAAAGACTGCCACCAGGAATTGTTCTAGCCCTCTGCTGGTTTGTCAGATGCAGTTTTGTGAACTTCAGTCCTGCTCCTGTGTTCCTTTTAGAGAACAGGTATCAAACTCTGATCAATCAAGAGCCAGTATCCAGCAGGTTTTAGATGTTTCCTTGCACCATCCTTGCTCCATCTCAGACCCTGAAGGCTCTGAGATGGAGCTGTAAAGTAGTATTTTTCTTTTGTATTTCTGTGAGTACCACACAGTCAGACTTTAGGATAAATTTGTTGCGATGGCTACTCATTTGAAGACTGACAACTGCCTTATTTTCCACTTTCATGTTGTCGAAAGCTAAAAAATTTTATGTACGTATTTACAATTGCTGATGATCATTTCATCAAGTGTCACATGGCTGCGGCTTTCTTATAGAAAAAGTAAGGGAGTATTTAGTATTGAAAGCTCGAAGTATGTGGTTTTCCATCTGAAGATGTATTTGTTTAATACTCAGACCCACTATGTTATTTATTGTGCTTTTCCACATAAAAACTTGATATTAAAAGAGGGGGTGCTAATTTTTGCTCACAACTGCCTGTCTGAGGTGAGATGAGCACGCAGGATATACATAGACAACACACACACACTAGTCACACTCTGTTTGAACCACTGCGGTCTGGCAGACAGTTCAGGACACTAAAAATAAATCAAAACCAACAGACTGAGAAACAGCTTACATGCCAGAGCTGTTGCCTCCATCACACCCTTCGAGATCAGTAGACAACTACACACACACAGGCACATACATACACAAGCACACACACGCTCAACAAAGATGGTTGAAGTGCATATTACACCAAAGCACCTTTATCAATGTGTACACAGTCTTATTTCATAGCAGCATTGTTCAGTTTGTTTTTTTACAGCATTTATTTTCTTATTTCTTAATTCAGTATTCAGTACAGTATTTAATTTCTTATTTCTTATTCATATTTCTTATTTATTTGATAGTTTGATAGTTTACAACATAAAGTCAGCTTGCCAAGTCTTTTCTTGTGTACATATTTAATCTCCTTGGCTCATAATAGTAACACTCATCTACTTCTTTTTACACTGCGCATACTGCTGTGTAGATTTTATGTTTGACTTTATTATTCCCATTTGAGGAGCAGGTAGCCATAGATTTGTTGTTCTTGTTTGTTTGCAAGCAAATACATTCTGGTTAAAATAAACCAAAGGAACCTTCTTGCATCATTACTGGTCATACCTGTCAGCACTGGTGAAGTGGCTTATCTAAGACTGGTGACACATTATTACATGTTTGATGTCATCAAGAGAGAGAGAGAGCCATAAAGGTTTAATTTCTTGTCTCAGGAACCACTGTCTTGCATGTTTTTAAACTTTTGCTGCTTCAGTACTTATTTCATATGGGTCTGCATCTGCCTGCCATTAAGGTCTTTGTAAGTCTGTTAATAACCCATTAATTATTTGACAGTCCTCCTCCTCTTCTCTTATTGGAGTTGTTGGACCTGGTGAGTAGCAGAAGATGACCAGTTTAAACCAGATGACCTCCACCTCAGTTGCCAGATTAGGCCACTTCTCTGTGATGATTGTGTTGTGGCACTCCTGTGTTATCTTCTTCATGGTGACAATAATCTCCAGCTCTCGCATCTTGCTGACCAGACATTTGTAACAGTATGTTTTAACCTAGAGCAGGGGTCACCAATCCTGGTCCTTGAGGGCCGGTGTCCTGCAGGTTTTAGATGTCTCCCTGCTCCAACACAC
>JAOWBL010003835.1:0-11821 GCA_028564865.1 Zenarchopterus dispar | reverse complement strand
ATGGATGGATGGATGGATGGATGGATGGATGGATGGAGGGATGGATGGATGGATGGATGGATGGATGGATGGATGGAAGAAAACCATTAAAACATGAGGTACAAAGACGAATGAATGAATAACAACAGGTATAGTCTATAGAACCAGTACAGAACTAATAGATCCTGACTACTTAGAACTAAATTATTAACAAGCCCTTTGCCAACTGTGGTGTTATCAGAAAGTGTGTTATTTGCGTTACTTCATCTCAACCCAGCGCATATGATTATGACCACTGACGTGTAGCGTGTAAACACAGCTCATTTGTTACTGTCCAATGTTCTGCCGGGAACACCCACATCCAGGCTTTCACGTAAATGCTGTTTTGGCACTTTCCAACTGCCTAAAAGTTTTTGCAGACCAATCACACCCCCCAAACAGAGAAACATAGCTTCCTTACGGTAACTGCCTCCCCAAGCACGATGTCAGTGGGCCCCTCAGCAAACTTTTTAGAAGTCCTTAAAAAAAACAAAAAAAACCTCAACAATGAGTAAGAGGTGTCCATCTGAGGTCCACAGAGATCACTGTGGCCCGAAGGGAAGTTGGGAGGCAATCCCAATCCAGACAGAACCTACCCCGGTAGACTACTAGAGTGCTATAAACGGAGCTTCTGATTATATAGTAATCACCGCCAAAGCTACACAACAAATGACCTTTGATACTTACACCAACATAAGTAAGGGAGACAGTAGAGATGTTTACCACCTGCCACTCCAAGCACTCCAAGCTTGTGCATGTAATCATGGAAGGGCATATATAAACCTGACCAAGGAAAGACTACACCAAACACTGGAGTTTAGGTACCAAATCAACGAACAAATGAAGCAAGTACCGAGCATGTTAACGAATAACTGAAACATTATATTAAAGAAAAGGCCTCCAGTGAATTATTTAGCTGATAAACTGGCGAATGAGTGAATAGTCCTGCCTGCGAGTGCAGTCCTCACAGGCAGGACTCAAAAACACATGTTGCACCAAATGTGTTTATTGGTGTGTGATTACGTGCATCACAGAATAAATCACCGCATAGAAAAATAAATTTTTGCTGATCTCTGTAGGCCAGCCGTGTGCTACATGAGCGTGTGCATGAATGAGTGAGTATAGCCTGTAGTGTGAAAGTGTTTTGAGTGGTCAGGGAGACAGGAAGGTGGTATATGTACAGTCCATTGATCATTTCAACTGGCTGTTCAAACACACTTAAATTCAACCAGTTGTTACGTTTCATCCAGCCCATGGAAAGATAACGGCATCTGAATGAGCCAGCACAAGTGACACATTTGGCATGAAGGAGAAATGACCAGTGTGTTAAGTGTGGATGGGACTGTGAGAGTGGGGGGACTGTTTGTCAGGTTTTTATGGCTACTGCAGAAAGGAAAGTGTCAAAGGGACGAAAAACCTTTCTACAGTATGAAAACGCTGTGATTTATACTTTACTTTACTCTTCTTTCTGTTTCTTCTTCATTCCAAACTCTCAATCGTAAACGTCGTGTTGAACACCCAGATTTTGTTTGTCGTGAATTACTTTATTGAGCCCTCTTGTTTCTAGGGTGCTCTTCCTTCGTCACAAAGCCAGAATGACATACAGACCTTTACTACTTGAGTTACAGCGCATATTTTTGCAGGGGGTGACTGAAAATTCATTTGTTACAGGGAATTATGCTCTGTTTAACCTGTGTGTTCAGTAGTCAAATAACATCAGACATCAGCTCCCTCAAAACTTTCCTATCATCAGCCTGTGCACTGTCAACCATTCTCTGGCACTTTCTGAAAATCCTTTGATATTCTTCTCTCCAAACTCCATGGCTGCCCTCCTTTTACTCCGCCTGCCAGCACTGGCCTTCAGTGCTTTTGATGCAGACATAGTTCAGGATATCTGAGAGACCGTAAGCACTTATTACTGTAATGCTCTTGAGCAACGCTGAAAGTCATGTGACCCAGGCTGACTGAAATGAAAGAAATTCCTCTTTAAGTCTTAACAGTGAATGACAGCTAAAAAGAATGTATATTTATCAAACTAAGGAAAAAAAAAAAAAAACAGACATACAGCTTCTAATGTTGCGCTGGTTATCTTTGTCATTGTCTCTATGCAACACAACACAAACGACTGTTACAACAGGCAACTGCTAAGTTAATTTGAGTTATTCTCAAGTCCTGAAAGCGTCAGTCATTTTTAAGAGTCTACATTCAGATTCTGGATGCGTTGCTAAGATACGAGCGGTAGGAAGTGTTGTTGACCACACTCACCATCTTAACGGAGTTAGAGCTTTTACAACTGTAAAAAGTTCAAAAGAAACAACTGCGGATGAATGGAATCACCTTCCCGATGCAAAGCATGCTGGGTCTTTTTCATCAGCAACCAAAACAATCACTACATCTGTTCTCAACATCGTGGGACATTTAGCTTCACATGACTTCAATGATATATCATTTGTATTTTTGAAACACAATTTTTAATGAGTTTTTGTAAACTTAGGTTTTCAACTTGACCCTTCCTAAGTATTGTGTTACAGGGCTTACAGTGCATTTCATAAAATACAGCAGCATATCAGAGAGAAAAAAAAATCAGTGTATTAACGCACTTCTGTTAAGGTACTTCAGGTGCAGAACACGGAGAGTGCTGTGGGCTCTGCTGCGCTCCATTGTTGTGTGAGCTGGGGCTCTGAAAGACATCTCTGTAGCTGTTCAGCATAGTGAATGAGCTCCATACATTAATGTGACATCTGCTGTATGTTTTGATGCACGGAGCCTAGATGTTTTATAAAAGCATCAACGTACAAAACAATCCATGCTAAGACCCAATAAACCCACCAACTGAGCTAATTGTGCTGGTTATTAAAAGCATGATTAACAGCAACCTGACCTCATACGATTGTTGCTTCGTGTACAATTTTGACTTTGGTGAATAATACACACTATTGGTCAGCAGGTTCAGACCTGCTAGAAGCTGCATGTCATCTTTGCAGTGTGTTCAAGGGTAATATATTTTACCGAGATGCTGATAACAGAGATGCTTTAAAATGTAAATGATCAATACTTGCTGTAATATCTATTATAATGTCATTTAAATTTAAGGTTTGAGGTATTTTCTTCCATTAACTGTTAGCTGAGATGCTGAGCTCAAGTTGAAAAGGTGATGTAAAAATTTCCCTTGAAAGTCTGAGAAATGTCAGGACAGTGGTAGTTTGAAGACCGTATCGGAGTGAATCTGAGTTATTCTAGGTTATTTTAAAGAATTACAGGCTTATAACATCATCTAATGAAATGTAATTAGCCTGCAGCCTTTGTCTTTTTTGTCTCATCTCTCAGAGAAGCAACTTAATTTAAGACTAGCTTATTAAGCTTTTTTATATATATTCTCAACTCCACATTGCGTTTTAGAAATCTGCTTTCTTAAACATAAAGGTTCAAAGCCAGATATAGAAACAAATGAATCAAAGAAAAAGAGAAGTGACTTTCCCATTTTTCATTTGTGCTACGTTCACTGGTGACTGCATAGGACTATTTGACATGTAAGAAGCAAAACAAATCTACCATCATTTGAAAAAAGCGTCATGTTTAGATTTGATTTGCAATTTTTTTTTATGTTGTAGGATATAGATCAGTTTCAGTTTACTATAACTACTGGAAAAACCTCATTCATACATTTTTACATTACTTTTATTTCCATGGTGACGACGTCATGGTTATAGTCGATGCAGATGCAAAAGGCTTTTATTGTTAGCGCTGAACACTGCCAACTGTATCTGGATGTAATCGGATTGGTGTGCAGTCTAGAAGGATGCGTCACCTTGTTTTATTTACAGTCTGTCAAATGATGTCAGTCAGGTTTTGTAGTCCATGCGAACACATGCCGTGCACCCGTTGCTACCCTGGAACCACAGAGCCCCCCTACATAACAAATCCCAATTTAACCCCTGGCTACATTCCATTTAGGGGAGGTCCTGCTGTCATGCAAGCTGGCTCACTGTCATGGCTTATTGGGAAATATGATGGCAGTGAACTATTGTCAGTTTCAATGGCTGCTCTAAGATAGTTCTCATGGATAGGAAGATATTTTGACTTCAAGGGGTAACAGAAAAACTCAGGGGATCACCAGAGTCATTTGGCTTCATCTTCCAGGAAACCAGTATTGTATTTATCAGCTCCTGGTATAAAACGAAACCAAGCACAAACCAAGCTTCTGGATTTACAAGAGGAACTGTTGCACTTTTCTTCACAATAATCTGCGATGCCATTTACCACAACTTTATTAGGTTTCTGCAGCTACTGCATTACTGTAGCCAGCTTTAATTTATAGCTGTTTGTGATTAAAAGAAAAATAAATCTACAACATGTCCAACAGCCTGTGCAGCAACAGAACCCCTGCACTTATTTCTTTATTTTCTTTTGTACTTCCTGGTCATCATCATCATCATCAAACCTCTCTGTTTAATATTCGGCTGGCAGAATCAAATCCCAACATCTGCACATCTTCTTAATTATCAATATGCATCTCATCATAGATGCATGCGGTCCACGAGCACTAAGTAGGAAGACTTGAGAGCAGATTCAGAACGTCAACAAAGTCCTTGCAACACCTGGTCCTATCTTAGATGCAGTTTTCTTTGGAAGCAATAATCCCTAACGCTACAATTAATAATAATATGCTTTATAAAGTTGAGAATGTAAGGATAAGTTAGCCGTATTTCTGGAAAACATCAAAAACATGTAACAGCTGTTGTTTATGCTAGTCACGAGGATGACTGACAGATAGCAAGCTGAGATAATTAATGGCAAATAAATACAGTATTAGACATCACAAAATGCAGCAACTAGCATTGTAAATTCTGCAGGAAACTTTGGTTATATACTTATGCAAGCTAACGTCCTGACAGAACATGCGGGGTTCTGTAAAAGGCTCTGTTGTCGCCATGTTTGTTGTTGAATTGTTCAGATCTCCACAGTGTGACTTATATGATGTGACCCTGGTCCACCCGCCAGTCAGTCTCCGTGTGCGGAGGCTGACAGTCCTCCTGCAGCTCTCCTGGGTTATACTACCAGCTTTTCTCTGAGCTGCACACTTTTATTAAAGGCTACTCGGAGGGAAAAACAAAACGTTAACGGGGAAGAACTCCAACAATAAAGCCAATGATAAAGGCGCCTAATTACAGCCCATGTACAAAGCGCAGTATCAGCCGCCTAAATCACTCCACCCGGGGACTCCACCGCTTCTACAGCAAACCTCAAATCCATCACTAAGTTTGCCCTTTCACTTCAGTAATGACACTTATAAGAAGCACCAAAGGTTAACAGTGCCACCCACTCCACTTTGATGCAAGAAAAAGCATTTACCTGATGACAGTGTGGGTTGGACTCCCTGCCGTATGAGTATGAACTCCTCTCTGTTTTACCTAAAAAAACAGAAAACAGAAGGAAGTTAACATTTTCACCGCTGAACTCAATGCTTAAATTCAAATGTCTTTAAAATTAAAAAAAGCAGCTTGATATCCTTTAACAACCGTGTATAACGAACGGGCTGGTCATGCATTCATTTATTCATTATTAGTTAATAAAAATAAACTCAGACCCACAGAGCAAATGCAAAATTAGCATGGAAGAAAGCTGTCTGTGTACTTTGGAAGTTAACTCACATAAACAAGATATATTTTGTTTATTGTTGGTGTCTATTTTGAACTAATACAATCAGGGAATGTTCACTTTTCCCCCCACTTTAAACTGACTGGTCACTCATCAGTTCAACATCATAAAATGACATTTTCGTCAAAATGATTGATAGTGTGGAATATAGATTTATTAATGTTTTATCTAACCCTAAAATACTAAACAGCAAAAGTTGTAACAAATTGGTGTGAGTTCTTATTTACTTTTACATCCGAAAAGGATGTGAAAATCAAGAAAAACTGCTTAAAAAGTAACTCAGCCACAAGTTGCAGGGTAAAAGATCCAGAGTGGGAGGCAGTCAAAGCTAGTTTTCCTGATCAGAGAGCGTTTTTCCATCCTGCACGTTTTCTTCTCGCTGACGTCCCAGCACGACACAACGGGCCTCTGCTATGTCTGCAGCACATACGTAGGTCCGCATTCAGACAGGAAAAGGATTCATCCCACTAACACGAGGCAGTTCATCTCCAACGTTTTGTGAAGTGGAGTTTTTTTTTTCTTTGCATGTTAAGCCAAAACACAGAATATTGGGCCAAGTCTTCAGCTGCCGTTCAGAAACGTGAAAGAGAGAGAGGGTGGAGAAACAGCAGATCATCGAAGGAAAAGTTGCCTCTGTCAGTGAATCTCTAAATTTAATATGTATGTAGTATGTAGTATGTAATATGTATGTTTTTATGTAGCCAAAAAGAAGAATTCCTAAGTAATGTTTAGTTGGTCTTAACCCTCACTAGGGAGTGGAAGCCTAGTGGTTACAGAGGTGGGTTTGGGCGTGGAGGACCCAGGTTCGATCCCCCGGGTTAACTAAGGCAAGCCACTGTGGGCAAGGCCCTTAACCTCCAACTGCTCCCCGGGCTCCTAGTCTAACTAGCGATGTCATAAGATATGTACTGACAATATATGGAATTATCGTTATCCTTATCCTTACTTCAGACCCAAAGTATGTGTGAGACTAGTGGAGAAGAAGGAAAAAAATCACTCCAAGCAGAAAATAAGCAGTTGTTGCGGATGAAAATCTTCTGGTACGGATGCCACATAAACAAACGTTATCACTCTACTGATAACTAGTGGCACCAGGTAAAACATGAAGTTTACACTCACACCACAGAACACTAACCGATACATTCAGGGGCTAACCTGAAGGTTTGATCCTGACAGTGAGAGGATCGGGCGGTTCTCTTACACCGTTGGTAGCAGTCTGACGCCATGTTTTTTTTAATATAATACATCATTAGAAAGTTTGAAACACTTCTATTCAGATTAGTTGTGTCTTCCAGGATGATGTGACCTCCATCCACACGAAGCAAAGAGACACTGACTGACCACTGAATCAACTGAAAACACAGTTTGATCGGGTTTGGAGCAACGTTGCTCCATCGTCACCATTTAATCATCAGAACAGGCCAAGTCTGTTGGGAAAACGGGCTTCCATGCAGCCCACACAGGTCCAGAGTCTTGTCAGAATCACTGCCAAGACACAAAGCAGCTATCCTGTGTAGATACTGAGTGTGGTGGTCCAACACCTTACTATGACGATTTATCATCTTCTCCCTTCATTTGTCACCCAGTTGTGGCCATAACACCCTGGGAACAAACAACCAGCCATGCAAAAACCAAACAGAACACCTAACAACCAGGGATTCTGGTGACCTATACACCATCCTTTAAAGCACACATCATACGGAAATGTCAAATAATTCTGTACTACTACTTCTTAAGCCCGGAGCTAATAACTCATCCTTTCCACTGCATGAAAAAGTAAAGGTAAAGATTTGAAAAAGAACTGTCGTTAATGATTATTGTTATTTATGGCAAGAAATGATGCACTTCTTTCATTCTCCTTCTCACGGTTCCAACTCTGACATCTTTCTCCCTGCCGGGTTTCTGGTACAAGAACTAAGAATATATGATCACAACAGCTTTGTTTCACTTGCTGCTGCAGTTTAGTTTTGTTGGTTTGTTTGTTTTAACTTTACTAGCTGCATGTTCCTCAGGGCTTGACCAACATCTGATGCACATTTTATGGATTTCTGAAAAAGAAAGAGCATCTTTGTTCAAACGTAATGAAATGTGTTTGATTGAAATCAGACATCACAGCTCTTTAAATGCAGGCCAAGGACTGATGAGTAAAAGACAAGAAGGTGACGCCACTTTGGCAGGAAAGCGACCGTCATTTTAACACACGGGCCGAGTGCGTCTAGCTGTGAAAATGGTGTCTGATGAATTTTGAAAACGCACCGACTGCTGCTGTGTGTAGACAACAAAGCTAATTTCCTCTCCAGCTTCTGAACAGGCTTCCCGTCCTGTGAGCTGCAGGACCGCTTCGATGACTATTTTTACCACACAGGCCTTCTTTTTGGATAAAACCTTAAATCTCCAGCCAGTCTAAATATCAAACCACGGCTAGTGTGTAATTACATTCTGCTGTCAGTGAAGCCATACCAGATGAAATGGAGGGGTTTTATGGCGAGCGTGTGTGGAGGAATATGAAGCGTGTATGCGGTTCAGGGTTGGAATCAGGCGTGTATGGATCGGCGCTGAATTCATGCCAAGATGGTAGTCGATGCAGAAGAGGTTGATAATTACAGGCATAGGAATAGGAACGTGGTCGACTGTGTGTGTGTGTGTGTGTGTGTGTGTGTGTGTGAAAGAGAGAGAGAGGGAGAGAGACCAATACAGCGGCCTCGGCTTCAGCTACAACTGATGCCAGCTGGACCAGTTTGGCTCTTCTACAAAAACACCCACACACACACAGGCCAACACACACACAAAGTACAGGAAACTACTGGCACAGATGCACACACACACACACACGCACACAGGCATAAATACGTATAACATACACACACGCATACAATGGTCACATTTCATAGACAGAAACACACATGCACCGACTTTCACATGGTACCAAAATATATCCATACATGCGCGCGTGCACACACACACACAGCACTACACAATCTCACACGCATTCAGTAAATTCTTGAATTTTACTGGGCGATGCCTTTTGCAGAAAACCATAATCATCAGAAAGCAAAAATCTTTCAAACAAAAGTCTAATCAAATCCCACCATGTCAAAATTTTGCTCATAAACATTAGTATGGATTGGCACAAAATTATCTTACAACTGTTTAAAAACATCTCCAAATCTTCTTGGATTTATTATTTTTTTAAAGAAAATAAATGTCAAAATGTAAAAGTACAAAAATATAAGTGTTTGCATTCTTGTTTTGTTTTCACAGGCTAAAGCATTCATTCGTCCTTTCTCATGGTACCTTTATTTAATTATTCTGAAACAATGTGAAAGAAAAAGTACAGAGGCAGATTAAGAGCAAAAATGATTGACTTTTTTCAATAATAAATTACAATATCCTGGAGGATTTAAGTTTACAAGACAGGCCATGAAAAATTAGGCAGCATATTGTTTTCATCAAAAGCTGCTAACTCCATTTGAATTAAAATAAAAACATTAGATACAAAAATACTGAAACCCACATTCATGTTTTACTGTAAATAAGATTAATTAAAAAAACAAGTAAATGAAAATGAAAAAAACCCAAACCATTCTGAACGTTAATGTGCCTGGTTGCAGGACTTAAAGCGGTGTGGGGCCACCGTTCTGGTGCAGCAGCGGTCAATAAAATAGCCGGCTCAGCAGCACTCGCTTCATCATATTGGTACTGGATCGTATTATACATTTGGAGGCTGTAAAACCGGAGTTTTATAGGTATAAATATAGATATGCATCGTACACATGCAGTGTGTTGAGAATCAGTGCACAGATGTTTTTTCAGGTCGATATTAATATCCTCACGTCATTCATGTTTTTTTAGAAGCTTGTAAGTCAGAGAAGCAGCTGCAGATAAAAATCCCCTCACGGCCAGAAATTCAGAAGACAAGTTCAGTCAACGTTAATATGCTGAAAAAAGAAATAGCATTAAGTTTAATTAGAACTCAGCTTTAATAGTTAGTTTGGGTTTTTTTTTCCCGGTTCTGTTTGTTTTTTTAAATGGCATTTCCCCTATACACTGTCATCTGGGTTCCTGTTTTTCCATTTTCATTACACTGCAAAATATCAAGGTTCATGTTACAGTTATAGAAATTATAACTGTAGCATTTAGGAGCTGATACTTTCTTTAACCCCACCCCCACTCAGCCGCCCCACCACACCCAATATGGTGACCTGCTACCGAGCCAGCGATTGAATCCCAGTTACCTGATGCTGTAGATACCTACAAATGTTACAAACTGATTCTGAATTCAGCCTTTAAGGAGAATAAACGCAGGCTGTCCCACCGAGGTGGCCTCTTGCCTTCCAGCATCTCTGCAGGCCGAGGTCTTGTCTCACAAACACCAACACAAGTCCCTGCTTTTTTCATTTGGCTGTTAAATAAAGAGAAGCATCAAAAAAGACTCGGGGACGGAGCAAAGCAGGATGGGAAGGGTCGGCCAGGCAAATAGACACCATGTCACATTATGTCGTGAATGAACACACACGTGCGCGAGCACACAGACACACACACACACACACACACACACACACGGAAGCATTTCATTTCACTGCCTCCGAATGGATAAAGCATGCTGAGCCTAAGAGACTATTGATAAAAAGGAATCAACAAAAAGCATGTCTTCATTTAATGCTTTAAATTCATCTTGATTATTTCTTGAAAAAGGGCCTTTGAAAAATAAATAGTATTGCATTTCTTCTCAATTGTGACTACATAATTGAGGTTTACATTTTTTAGAAGATGAAGGATCTACTTTGAGCTATTTCTATGCATAAAAAAGATTCTGGAAAGGATTTTAAAAAAAAGATAAAATGCTTTTTTTATTTTAATATTTGATGTGTTATTTCAAATGTTAAAAATTCAGTTAAATGAAGGTGATAATAATCTATGGATTTTTTTCGTTTATTGTATTTTTCCCCCCAAATTAGATCAAACCTACTGCTTTATGAATTAATGTTGAACATGAAGGTTTAACAAGATAACGTTAGAAATACATCTGCAATACCTTTCTAATAATAATAATAATAAAATAACAATAATAATAAAAATAATTCAGTTTTTTATGAATAATTGAGTCAAATTTTAGGATATAAGCACCTTTACTAATATACAACCTTGCTGTTCATTTTAGAGAATTTAAGCATCCTGTTTTCAGTAATGCTTGGTAATGTGTTTACTGATAAATCAATGACATAAACATTAGCTGACCTCTGAAATGCTCTGTGTTCTTATCTGTTATAGTGAATGTGGCTTTCTTTCAAGTAAATGTGAAAAATGAAAAAAGGTATGAATTTGTTATATTTCTTATTTTCCATATTAGTTCCAATGATCATACGTGAGCTGCTGTCTCCAGTTACAGATCTCCAGAATCAACTCCAAAAGCAAACACTGTCGGAAACTTTAACAGAGTATTTCAGAAGTCGGTTCTGCCACCAACTCCCGTCAGACGGCAAACACAAAGAGGCTTGTTGGCGGTGAGGAGGAGGCCAAGCACCCCACTTGGTCAGTGCGCTGACTACAGAGATACAAAACATGGAGGAGGGGGCTTTACTCTACCCACTCTGCTGTATAAAGCCCATAGAGAAGTTGGTGAGCCAGGAGAACCAAATCCCTGCTAATCCATGGCATAGAGAGAGAGGAAACACAAATAAGCTCCATTACAAGCTAAGAGCTAACAGGAAACAGGAAGCTCAGCCGGACTATCACACATTATGACCCAGCTCTCACTCGTGAACCCAGACTTCATGCCACTGTCCATCCTCTCACAGTTTCTGGAAAAATGGAACCCTTGTCAAATTTTACTTCACAATTTAGCAATTTCACTTTTACATCAAAGATGCTACGAAGAACCACATTTGAAATTTATATTTAAATAAAATGAAACAGGTATGACCTGTAATTTAAACATGCTTTAGAAAACTTTTTACTCTTATCGGGCATCACAAACCAGGCTTTATTTTTTTTAATCCAGTTTCTAACTCAAATTGAACTAAACTGAAAATTACCCCCAGCCCCTCAGATGTGTCTGAAGCCAGTTCAAATTTCCTCCAAACATCAGCATCTAATAGTGAAATATCTGTTGGACTGTTTTTATAGGGTCTTTGTGTGAACGTCC
>JAOWBL010003834.1:0-11821 GCA_028564865.1 Zenarchopterus dispar | reverse complement strand
TATATATATATATATATATATATATATATATATATATATATATATATATATATATATATATATACATATATATATACGTGTGTGTGCATGTCTGTGTGTGCATGTACACATACATGTAAGTACAAGGACAACACATGTTAGGAATATGAAAGAAATGACTAGGAAATACAAATTGTTGTGAAGGACAGTGTTTTTTCATTTATTGTGCTAGTTCCTTAAAATTCTGAAATCTAAACATTAGGAAACAATTGTAAAACAACAGTTGTAACAACAATGGCATTACTGAAACAAAAAAGTCTGAGTATAATTTATTGAACTTTTTTGTGATAAATATAGATAATAGAGAATTCATGTACGTACTATAATTCTTTTTATTTAACACTTTTCTAACTTGTACTATGAAATTTTTCAAGTTCTTGATTCATGTTCTTACGCTTAAATTATTTAGAATCTATTAAACTCTGAAATAGAATGTTATCTCTCTTTAGCTTTCCAGTTCCCAATATATTACTACCACATCCACAAACATAGGTATACATACTGCCATAGAAACTTTCTAAATTAAAATCCTCTATGTTCTTGCGGTGTTTCTTACACATCTGAAGGAGATGGCTTTGGAAAATCTGCACAATACTTCTCTTATTGCTTATGTCAGCTGAAAGATATGTATGTATGTATATATATATATATATATATATATATATATATATATATATATATATATACCTTTATTTATTTATTTATACACACACAGATGTGTGTGTGTGTGTTTATGTGTCTATATTTCTATAGCAGGTTCTCTAGAATGTAAAATACATACAAATGATAGTGTACATATACTATATCTGAGCTAAATTATATGTTAACCAAATTTAAACAACAAGCATCATAACAGAGCATTTTTAGATTGATTTAGATTTTTAAGTTGGATCTTATGTACAAGTGCATTGCTAGTCTCAAACACCTCAACCACAAACTAGACATTGTGTATACCATGTAAAGATGCAGATATTACTTTTCAGCCATGTTTATTTATTTCAGTTGAAAAATTCACCTCACACTGAGCATGGAGAAAATACAGATGATTTGGTTACTAAAATACTGTCTATGCAGATTACTAGTATCAATTTAAATAATTCATGATGTGCACTGATTTGATATGGTTTAAACATGTCACCAGTATGGTAATTTGAGAGGCAAAAACAGTAGAAAGAAAAAAAAAATCAGACAACCGGATAGGTTTTGTGCAATTAGATTTGATTATTTTCCCTCTTTAGGAGAGCCAATTGGATCAAGATAACATGGAGTCCTCCTGTTTTTTAGTTGTAGTGATCAAGTCCTATAGTGACAAAGTATCTATGATCAAAATGAAGGAGGAAAAATGTGAGTGTGGTTCCATCCAGAGTAATGGTAGAAGAAAAAATGAAGCTGGGTTGAACTTGTGCTTACATATTGCATACACAAGTGGTTTATTAGCAGTGCAAGACTGATGTTTGACTTTGGATGAAGATTTTCACTGGTGACTGCAAAAGAATGATAGTAAAACAGAGGGATCTGTCATGAATCACAGCACAGATAGCTCCTAACTTTTTTTTTCCCTTTGTCACTAGGAAGGAGATGGTTCATTTCAGCAAGCAAAGTCTTCAAACACCCCATGATGTCCGGTCTGGTGGTGGTCAAGGTGGTAGTGGTTTGGTAGAGTAGTGCTGGCTAGTCCCATTTCTGGGTGATTTCTTGTGTCATTGGGTTCCTGGTTGAAAGCAGAAAAAATATCATCAAGAGCATGCATAACAAAAGATGTGCATAACAAAATAAGTGCAATAATAAAAAAGATCTTTGTAGTTTTCATTGCTTTTTTTTAATATGCTGTCATTTTTTAAATTGTAAAGTGTGTTGGGACTGGTTTCTGTCAAATGTGTTCTATAAATAAATTTTACTTCCTTTTGAATCAAGAATAATCTTGAAGAGGCCAATCGAAACCTGCAATAAGTTTCCACATTTCTAAGATTTTTTTTTCCCCCAAAAAATGTGGCCCCTATGTTCCCACATTTACCACATGCTTTAATGCTGACTGGTCCAGAGTGTTTGCTCAGATCATGGCTATTCCTGGAAGTTTTGGGGTTTAGTGACAGGGATGTGAGAACATAAGCATCCTCCTGGTAAAAATGAAGGATATACTTTTAAGGAGATCTTGGACACCCTGGGTAAGAGACACTGTCAAGTTTAAGGAGTCCAAGATATCTAATGGGTACATACAGGCCAAACAAACTACACACTCAGTTATTTTTGAGTTAAAAACGTGTGTGTGGGCGCAGTTCAGTGAGGCCATGGAAAGCATCATCTCTGATAGAGCCAATAACTGGAGCTAATAGAGCAAATAGAATCACTGTTAATGATCCAGGTCCTACAAATAACGACCAAACTATGAAATAATAGTACCAGTGTACATATGCATTAGAGGGTATGGAGATGTATGTGTTTGTGCGCCTAACAAGATGGCTGACAACACAATTCAGGGCCTGACTTGAGTCTAAACTCTTTCCCTCCTATTGGCCTCCCTGAGCTAACCTCCATCATCACTGAAGCTAAGCCATGAACATGTCTATTAGATCCCATCCCAACTCAAATACTCAAAAATGTTTTCTCTTATTGGTATGCCAATATTAGATCAGATTAACCTATCCCTAAAATCAGGATTTGTGTCGCAGGTTTTTAAAGTAATTAAGCCTTTAGTTAAAAAAAAAAAAAAGTCTCTTGACCCACCCATTTTATTAAATTGCAGACCATTATGCACGCTCCCACTTGTATCTAAAATTATGGAAACCAATGATTGTTCCTGGAGTTCACTGAAGTGTGTAAACTGATAAGCCAATCCGTGTCCAATTGAATTCCTGGCATGATGATGACTAATGAGGAAATGATGGTTGTTGGCTATTGGCTGAGCTGCTTGTCAATCAAGTACATGAGTCTGAACTCTCAATGCAGTTGAGACATTTTCATGGGCTGAAGTTTGCACCTGTGTTTGGAGTGCCTGTGTTTAGGGCTGCAGACAGGAGGAATATTTTAGATTTGTTGGTTATTCTTTTGTGACCTATTTGCTGTTTTACTGTAGTTAGGTTATTCAGGTTAAGTTAGGTTAGTTCAAACTAGCTGATGTAGGTCAGCATTCACACTGACCTGGGGTTGAGTGAGGGTGTTATGAAGAGCCGGTTTAACTACTGACTTAAAAATATGATTTCAACTTTACATATACATAGTCCATGCATTTATCTCTGTATGTATGCAGTATCTCTGAGACTGGCTCTTTTTATATGATACTAATAGTATCACATAATATATAGTATAGGCTGTGATTGGATTATAGGCTGTGATTGATTGAGGTAACCGTAGACCATAGAGGTCTTATGTCCAACAGCTGTAAATATGTACTTTTTAAAAAAATGTAGGTTATTGTTACTTGCAATGGACTGATCGTTATATGATCCTTTTATGGTTAATTAGTTTCTGGTTCTCCTTTATAAATGTTGAAGTAAAGATGATTAGATAAGCCTTTAGTTTATGGAGTTTGATTAGAGATCAAATTTCTCCAAAAATAAACATAAAAAAATTAATGAATTGTTTGTGACAAATGAACTGTAACTGTAGAAATAAATGTTGATCATCAGGTTAAGCAAAATTATTATTGATTATTTGGAAAATTGATCAAAGCCAAATCTGTGAGGACAAAAAAGTGATGATCTAAATCATGTCTCCTCCATAGTCAGATGCATTAGCAATGATGATGAAGAAGAGTACAGAGTTCTGGTGGAGAGCTTTGTTGCATGGTGCAGCCGGAACTGACTTCAGCTCAACATCAGCAAGACTAAGGAGGTGGTGGTGGACTTCAGGAGGAACCGGAGTCAACCTGTGCCAGTTACCATCTGGGGCAAGGAGGTGGAGATAGTGGACTCGCACAGATACCTTGGGGTCCACATCAACAATAAACTAGACTGGATAACTGGATAGACTGATAACACAAATGCCGTCTACAGGAAAGGCCAGAGCAGGATGTTCTTCCTGAGGAGGCTGAGATTGTTTGGTGTCTACAGAAGGCTTCTCAAGACCTTCTACCAATCCATGGTAGCAAGTGCACCATTCTTCACAGTAGTGTGCTGGTGTCAGGCCTAGTGACACCAACAGACCTAATAAGCTGGTGAGGAAAGCCCGTTCTGTGGTGGGACTGGACCAGGACAGCCTGGAGGTGGTGGCTGAGAAGAGAGTGAAGGACAAAATCTGTCCAATCCTAGACAGTACTTCTCACCCTCTGTACAATGAACTGTGGCTGATGGGCAGCTCTTTCAGCCAGCGGATTATTCCACCCAGGTGCAGGACTGAATGACTCGGACGCTCCATCATACCCACTGCCATCAGACTTTATAATAACAACAGCTTGACATAATCCAGTGTTTCTCAGTTCCAGTCCTCATGGGCTGCTGTCCTGCATGTTTTAGATGTTGCCCTGCTTCTTCACACCATGACACCAGTGGCTGTCACTGACAGACTTGTTCAGACCTGGATGACAACCTGTTAATGACGATTAATTAGAATATGGTGTGCTGAAGGAGGAAAGCATCTAAAACATGCAGGACAGCGGCCCACGAGGACTGGAATTGAGAGACACTGAATCTCTCTCTGCTCCGGATGGACTTATTCTTTTTTTCCATCAACTCTGTTGCTGTGTGCATGTATATATTTGTATTTATGTGCCTCATTTATTGCATTATTGTTCTGTTTTTATTGTTTGCTATTGCATTCTTCTTCTTCTTTTATTGTTTGCTGCTGTGACACGGGGATTTCACCCAGGGGGATCAATAAAGTATATCTTATCTTTCATCTTATCATTTAGGCATCAAAAAGAAACTTTAATGACCATTCTAAGAATGTCATCACTTAATATTTTGCAAAAAAAAAAAAAAAAGGACAGGAAACACAAATTGAAAATAAGAGACACAAGATAGGTTAGGTTCCCATCTTACCCTGAGAGAGAGAAAGAGAGACACAAAAAGAAAACATTTTACCCAGACATGACAACGTGGCTAAATAAAACCACAAGGTCCCCTACATCTGTGCTGCTTGGAGTCTGATTTTTTTGTAGTTGATTTTATTTTCCTTTTATTTTTTTTCATTTTCATTCCTTTGATTGGTATCCTAGATGCCCTGAAGTGTTTAATCTGCCATGTTGATGCTCTGCCCTATAGAAGTGGTTCCAGGTAAAATCCACGGTGATGCAAGAGTAGATGAGAGAAGACGAAATGGAGGTTTGACTTGTTATCTGGAGTCATGTTTAAACTCCATATATTTAAAACTCTGAAGAGACCTGAACACATTTGTGGTGTTGTAATACTGGAGTACGCCTGACACTTGGAGGAAATACCTGGATGATAAAATACAGGCCTCATGGAACCGAATTTTATCTGTTTTGATCTCTGCTGTGGAGGACGTTAACGAGTGAGTGTTGATATGGAGAGACTGAAGGACAGTTTTCTTCTCAGAGACTGAAACTGATTATGTGTGTTTACATTCACCAGACTGATGATGTGCTGTTGCAAGGAGGCAGCAGTAGTGCCGGTCCTGTGGGGGTCATAGACAAATACACAAAGACTTAGATTGTACTGTAAAGAGCGCCAAGAATACCTGACCTGTCCAAGAACACCTGACCTGTCCCTGCAACGTGGAGCTAAGGCCTGGCAAATCCCTGGGCATGGCTAAATTAGAGGACTGTAATCTTCATAACTAGTTGAAGACCAGTGTTTTAGGTTTTAGTAGAGAAAACAATTGTCTATGTTCATGAACATCAAAGTAAGATTAATTGAAAGTCTTTTCAAATTAGTTGGATTACATCAGCAAAACCTTAGATTGGAGTTAAATGGAATTTAAATAAGTTAAAGTTTCTGAGCCATAAAACCTTGAAACTCTTCAGTTGACGCTAACGACATTAAAGCCACAATTATTTGACGTAATTACTGACACACTGAAATTCTATGCTGCATTATAATTATGGACTAAGCAAGAATCAGACCATTATATATATATATATATATATATATATATTTGTATATATATGTATGTATGTATATGTATATATATGTATGTATGTATGTATGTACATGTATATATAAAAAGAATCCTATATATAAAAAGAATTTTTGTATATACAAAAAGAATCCTCCGGAGAGGATTCTTTTTGGAGTTTTTGCCTTAAATAAAAATTCATCAGGACTCTGACTTTGTGAGCTTTTTAAAACATTTTTGAACATTTTGGACAATAAAGACATACATTGACACACACACCCACTCCTGCTGCTTTGGAGAGAGGAACGTGACACCCAGTGGGTTCTGGTTTCACCAATGCTGAGATCTTCACTAGAACACACAAAATTTGTGGCTTAACTTAACTCTTGACAGGGCAGGTAACTGCATGTGGAACCTTAGACCCCTATACCAAAATTACTACCAGTATTTGTACAGAAGGAAAAAAAGAAAAGAGGAAAAAAAAGCTCCCTTAACATATTCTAAAAGCTCTCTAGAACTGAAATTTTAAAAGAATTTCAGGTATTTCATTGACTGCCCTATAAATGGCTAAGGGGTAATTTGTTAAATTAATTTCAGTCTTGTTTCTGTTTATTTTATTATGGGGTCTTTGATTTTCTGATTTTGGAGGTTTTTGGTTTTTTTTGCTAAAGCTATTGTCACGGTTCAGGGAAGGACCCAAGAGCAGAAGACCTCAGGGATTAGTTTACAGTCTTTAATATAAAACAAACACAGTCCTTGGTAGAGTGATCAGGAGTCCAGCAGGCAGATAGGTTGAGGTGGAGAATAAGTCCCAGGCACACAGGATATTTCACGGTAGAAACTGGTAGCCACGGCCACGCCACCAGACATCCAATAGCTGATGAACCTTGAAAGCAGGATGATCATCCACGGTCAGGGCGGGAGGAGGGGGTTCAGATGGAGGGCAGAGAGGACTCTCATGAACCGACTTCAATTGTGAGACATGAAATGTTGGATGGATCTTCATTGAAGGTGGTCATTTCAGACGGATAGCAGATGGGTTCATGATCTTTTCGATTTTGAATGGGCCTATATATCTGTGTGCGAGTTCCTTGGATTCTACTTTCAATGGAATATCTTTAGCAGAGAGCCAAACCTTTTGACCTGGTTGATAAGGTGGAGACTGAATCTGGTGTTTATCAGCTATGCTGCAGTTCCATTCAACAGATCGGAGTAAGGCTGCTTTAGTGCAGTTCCAGATGTGACAGCATCACTGAAGATGGTCCTTTACAGAGGATACTGCAACCTCAATTTCTTGTTCCAGAAACATGAGGTAAGTATCCCAGCACACAGTTGAAAGATGACATCCCTGCAGGTGCAGGAGGGAGAGAATTATGGGCATATTCTACCCAGGGTAGATACAGACTCCAGTCCGATGGGATTTGACACGCCACACAATGCAGGGAGGCCTCCAAACTTTGGTTAGCTCTTTCACATTGACCGTTGGATTGAGGATGAAATTGAGAAGAGAGGCTCACCTGAGCGCCAACAGCCTGACAAAATCCTCTCCAAACTTGGGAAATGAACTGGGGCCCCCCGTCAGAGATGATGTTTAAGGGCGTGCCATGAAGACAGAAGACGTGTTGAATAGGTTGGCAGTTTCTGGTGCGGATGGCAGCTTATCCAGAGCAACGAAGTGAACAGATTTAGAGAATCGATCAGTTGTGGAACTTTTATTTCTAGCGCAGATAGTCCAAGCCTGAACGTTGTCCCGAGTCTCTTTCCAGAGTGGGCCACCAGAAGTGATGTCGCAGCAGGATTAGTATAAGATCAATTCCCGGATGGCAGGTGAAGTTTGAAGTGTGTCCCCATTGAAGAACCTGGGAATGCATGGCCTTGGGGATGAATAGACAATCAGGAGGTCCATTACCTGGTTCAGGATCTGCAACTTGGAATTTATTTTCCCAGGTAACCGAGGCGATGACACGGGACGGAAGTATGATATTTGACAGGTGAGTCTGTATAAGAATTGTCTGGAAAGGGTATCAGGCTTAATATTTTTGAAACCGGGTCTGTAAGTGATAGTGAAGTTAAACTGACCAAAGAATAATGCCCATCTTGCCTGTCGGGAATTAAGGGGCTTAGCTGATTGGATATATGCTAAATTCTTATGGTCGGTCTATACAATAAACGGAAATCCAGCCCCCTCCAAATAATGTCTCCATTCCTCCAGAGCTAATTTTACTGCTAACAGTTCATGGTCTCCTACTGTATAATTATGTTCGGCCATGGATAACTTCTTTGAAAAGAATGTACCAGGAGGGATCAGGATGACAGGAGCAGAAGTAAAATGTTGCTTCAGCTCTTGCAAGGCTTGTTCTGTATCTGGACCCCACACGAAACTGACATGGAGGAGGTCAACCGAGTTAGAGGTGTGGCAAGTTGACTATAATTTCGGATGAAACGGCAGCAAAAATTTGCAAAACCAAGAAATCCCTGGAGTTGTTTGCGATTGTCTGGTTTGGGCCAATTCTCAACTGCCTGGATCTTAGTAGGCTCTGCTGAAACCTGTCCACTGCTGATGATGTAACCCAAGAAACTTACGGATTGGACGTTGAATTTGCACTTCTCTGCTTTCGCATAGTTTGTTCTCTATTAACCGTTGCAGCACCTGGTGGACATGACTGGTATGTTCCTCCGAGGAAGATGAAGGAGAAAAAAAAAAAAAAAAAAAAAATCAGAATGTCATCCAAATAAAAACAAAATGATTTAAGAAGTCACGAAGTACGGCGTTAATCATGGCTTGGAAAACAGCAGGAGCATTGGTGAGGTCAAAAGGCATGACGAGATATTCAAAGTTTCCCAGAGGTGTTTTAAATGTGGTCTTCCATTCGTCCCCCTTCTGTATGCGCACTAGATGGTAGGCATTTCTCAAGTCTAGTTTGGAGAAAATTTGAACCTTGTCCAGGGGTTTGAAGGCCGAGTCTATGAGGGGAAGTGGATGCTTGTTCTTGATGGTAATGTTGTTCAATCCTCTATAATCGATACAAGGGCAGAGTGTTTGATCTTTTTTTTTTTAAAAAAAGAAAAACCCAGCACGGACGGGAGAGGAAGAGAGTGGGATAATGCCGGCCGCCAACGAATCATTAATATATTTCTCCATCACCTCCTGTTGCAAGAGGTTATAAAGATGTCTGGACGGCAGAGGAGCACCTGGAAAAAGGTCTATTGTACAATCATAAGGTCTATGAGGAAGCAGGGACAGGGCTCAGTCTTTGCTGAAAACTTCAGCTAAATCGTGATATCCTCCTAGGACCTTAGTAGGATCTGGTGGTTCTGGCAAAGATTTGGTTGAGTTAGTTAATAGCATGGCAGACTTCAAGCAGGATGCATGACAATAAGAACTCCAACTTATTAATTTTGCTGTGGACCAATCGAAGTGAGGGTTATGTTTCCTCAACCAAGGATACCACAAGATTAATGGTGCGTTGGGAGATGATATTATTTTAAACTGTAACTTATCTTCATGGTTGCCTGACAAAAATAACTTTATTGGTTGCATGCAATGCGTTACCTGGGAGATGACTCTTCTGTCTAAGGCAGTGGCAGTCAAATGATGATTTAGCAGCACCTTCTCCAGACCAGTTTGCTGCATGAGACTGATATCTGTGAAACTCTCTTCAGCTCCAGAATCGACAAGAGCAGACAGAGGCAGGGAAATATCATTTACATAGAGAGTGGCAGGAAGTAACATTCTTGTTCTGAGGTTAGATGAGGAATTGGTTTGTCTCATCAGCACCCCCATATTCACTGATGATCCCTGTCGTTTGGTCGGGAAGGGCAAGTTGTCACAAAATGTCCAAGTTGTCTGCAATAGAAGCACTCACCAGCCTGAAGCCTTCACAGCTGGTCAGATGGGGCTAGCCTAGCACGTCCCAGCTGCATGGGTTCCTCTTCACATGCAAAATGGCTGGATTGGCCAGAGGCAGGAACTGAAGTTGTAACCCAGTGAGGTGGGGTGCTGCAGGACTTTTGTGTTACGGGAACATGGTGGCTGACTCTCTCTATGTCGCTCATGAAGTCAATTATCGACACAAATTGTTGTAGAAATCAGAGTCAAGATTACTTGAGTCATCCTTAAGGGAAAGCTCGTTCTTAAGTTGCTCGGAAAGACCATTGATGAAAGCACTTTGTAGGGCTGTCATCCCATCTCACTTCAGCAGCTAATGTTCTGAATTCAATTGGCCACACTGAGAGACCCTTGATGGAGAGGAATCTTCTAGAAGCTTCCCTCCCCTGGACAGATGGTCAAAAACCTTTTTAAGCTCCGCCTCAAAAGCATCAGTTATTACGAATATTAGCATCACTCTGCCATTTGACAGAGGTTCAGTCCAAGCCCTTTCCCTGGAGTAACCCCATAAAAGCAATTTTGGAAGCATCAGAGGCATAGGTGGATGGTTGTTGACTGAAAGCTAAAGAACACTGGAGTAAGAAAGCCCCACATTTCCCCATATCACCTGCATATTGGTCTGGATCTGGCACATGAGATTCTTTAGTAGACGGAATTGTAGCAGCATGCTGAACGGCGGCTGGTGTTACAGAGAGGCTCGTCGTAAGGTGCAGTACTGTGGTGTTGAGTTGGACTATCTGGTCGGTTAACGTTTGCTGACTCTCTAGAAGAGTTTGTAGCAGCTGATCATGTCATCCTATAGCAGTGCCTTGAAGAGTAAGTGCTCTGGTAATTGGTTCTGATGACTCAGGGTTCCTGGAAGCAGAATCTGCTGGGTCCATGCTGGCCAGTTGATACTGTCACGGTTCAGGGAAGGACCCAAGAGCAGAAGACCTCAGGAATTAGTTTACAGTCTTCATTATAGAGCACAGTCCTTGTTAGAGTGATCAAGAGTCCAGCAGGCAGATAGGTTGAGGTGGAGAATAGGTCCCAGGCACACAGGATATCTCACGGTACACTGAGGAACAGGCAGACAGGCGGGCAAACTGGTGGGCAGGATTAAACAGCAAGCAGGTAGGTAGGCAGGATTACAAACAGCAAGCAGGTAGGTAAGGCAGGATCTGGACACAGGCAAGAAATAGTCCAATAGCGACAAAAATAAACCAAGAGCCAAACTGACATGGAATGTAGAAAGACCAGCTGGTGAGGAGTAGATTAACAGCAGCTCCTCTTATACTGGATCCTAGATTGGAATCAGGTGTGATGATTCCAGTGGACACGCCCAGGTAGGAGGGATCACCAGAAACACAGCAGGGGAGGGGAGACAAACAGCAGCAGGAGCAGAATACTTGCAACACATGACAAATGTTACTGATTATTTTACTTTGTTCAGGTCTGCTAGCAGTCTTAAGAATTTGATCAATGACACAAAATCCCATGGAAACAGCTGGTACCAGACTGTTTACTTTACTTCATGTTTTGTGTGTCAGTTATAATTGTTATATAGGAGTTAAACCATTCACTCCTCTACCCCCTTTGGAGACCAGGATTCTGGGAGTGTTGGTGGTCTTTTAATGGATATTCAGAATGCCTGTCCACATGACAAGGTCATTTACAGGTTTCAGACTGGTAGCACATTGATATTAAGGTTGGTTGTGATTCGGTTTTGCATGCTGCCTGTCACGACTGGTTCTGGGTTCTGGACCCAGGTGCAGAATCCTTGTGACGAAGAAATAAAGAGAACAAAAAGCTTTCTCGCAGTCACAGTCTTTATATGAGAGGTATCCAAACAAAAGAGTCCATATTCCAAAAATGGTTTCAACAAAAGTTCAGGGAAAAAAC
>JAOWBL010003830.1:0-11823 GCA_028564865.1 Zenarchopterus dispar | reverse complement strand
TATATATATATATGTGTATATATATATATATATATATATATATATATATATATATATATATATATATATATATATAAATTATAGTTTTCAGTGTACTGGGAGCAGAGCTGGTTGTAGAGTCTGACAGCAAAATGGAGGAAAGACCTGCAATGCTTTTCTGTAACACAGGTTGAGTGAAGAAGCTTCTCTCTGATGGAGCTCTCCTCGGTTCCTACGGTCTCATGTAATGGGTGGGAGACATTGTCCATGGTTGACGACAGCTTCTCTGTCATCCTCCTTTCCCCCACCACCTCCACAGGATTGAGGCTGCAGCCTAGAACAGAGCCATCTTTCTTCACCAGCTTGTTGAGTCTCTTCATCTGTGCTGCCGTGATGCTGCTGCTCCAACAGACCACACCAAAGAAAAAAGCTGATGCAACTACAGAGTCATAAAAGGTCCTCAGGAGAGGTCCTTGTCCTCCAAAGGACCTTAGCCTCCGCAGCAGGTGGAGTCTGTTTTGACTCTTCTTGAATCTGTTGTCAGTTGTTATATCCATCCTCAGTTGCTAATATGTATGTAGGCCATATTATTATTTGGTCTTTTTTTGGAATATAGTACATTTCTATATACAGTATTTGATTTGATTCTTTGCAATTTTTTTTTTTTTTTGTTTTCTGAGCTGGTGTGGCCACTGAATTTCCCCACTGTTTTATTAAGTTTTATCTTAACTAATCTAATCTATCTGGCCTGAGTGTTGTCAGTCCAATCCAGGTTCTTATTTAGGCGAACACCCAGGTACTTGTAAGAGTCCACTATCCAAATGTCTTTTCCCTGGATGTTCACCAGTCAAGGAGGAGTCCATTACCAGCTCTTTTGTTTTTCCGGCATTAATCCAGAGGAGGTTAATTTAGCACCATGCCACAAAGTTCTGGTTCAGTTCTTGGTACTCCTTTTCGTCTCTATTATGGATGAGACCAACAATGGCTGAGTCATCCAAGAACTTTTGTAGCTGACAGTTTGTTGTGTGTAAAGGCAAGTGTGCACGTGATGAAGAGGAGAGGTGTGAGGATGGTCCCCTGGGGTGCCCCTGTGCTGCATTTTTGTCCTGTATTTTTAATTGTTCTTTTCTAATCTGTAGGGGATGTGTGGTGTGGGGTGGAAGTGGGGAGTTGTAGGAAAAAAAACTGGAATTCATCCATCTCTAGCATGTTATTTGAATCTGTACCTGTTCCCATACCCATATCTGTTCCTGTAACTACTGAGATGTAACTGTCATCCCCAGGTCAGGAGATCGAGTGTCAGCAGTGCTTCTGCAGGCCCATGTGGTGTCTGAACTGTCTGGGTCGATGGTTTGCTAGCCGCCAGGACCAGCAGAGACCTGAGACCTGGCTGTCTAGCAGAGTGCCCTGCCCCACCTGCAGAGCCCGGTTTTGCATCCTGGATATCTGTGCACTCCGCTGATGGGAACATATTTGGCACCAAGCAGAGACTCTTTACTGGAGTGAATCTGGTTCTGAATCTAAATAAGGTTCAGACTCAGTTACAGATTTCTATCTAGAACCTCATTCAAAACTGTATCCTAGATCTGACTTTCACCCTGGACCAGTTGTGGACCTAAATCTGGACCTTGTTCAGAACCTGTTTTTAAGTCTGATTCTAGTTCTGAACCAGTTCTAGACCTGGTTGTGGACCAGTTCTGACACTGGGATGTAGGAGTGGTTCTAAAGCTGGTTCTAGTCATAATTCAGGACATGGTTGTGGAATGATTCTGCATTTGGACCTAGAACTGGATCTGGAGGGGTTTTGAACCTATCTCTGGACCTGATGCAGATATTGATCTGGTTCCACATCTGGCTCTGGAGCTTGTTCTTGACTAGGTTCTGTTTGGACCAGATTCTGAATCTGGAGTGGTTCTGACCCTGGCTCTGAACATGGATATGAACTTGTTCTGAACATAGTTGTGGACCTGGTTGAGAACCTGTGTCTAGATATGGTTCTGGCCCAGTTTTCCTGTCCTCTGAGCAGTAACATTTATAAATATGTCTGCAGTCAGGTTGGTGGTGTCACATTTTCAGGTTATCTGTTTTTTCATATTTCTGGTGGGGGATCAGGTCCGGACTTGTTTTGTTCTTCTTGGTGAGTTCCATATCGAGTGTAGGAGCAGCAAGTAATGCTCAGCCATTCTTCAGCTTGGTAGGAATGCCCGTATTTCGGAGGAAAGAATGAGTATCATCAGATCCAGATGTTAAAAGAGAAAAGTACCAGACTTAAGAGAGTCAGGGCCTGCACCAGAAACCTGAAACCAGTCCACCAGCTGAAATGTGAGTTCATGTGTAGCCATGTTCACAGGTCTTTTAGTCCTTGTTTTTGTAAAAACAATAAAAACCTTATGACAGTTGTTTTGGGGGGTTTTTGTTTGTTTTTTTCCCACTGTGGCATGCTTTAAGAAAAGTAAAGCCAGAGACACCAAGTACCTCCATTGAGTCCAGTTAATGAAGTGAGTTTGGGGATGTAATTTAGAGCTTTATTAAAAAGATAAGGCTGCTCACGTGAACCGGTCCACAAGAGATCTCTAAAAACCTACATGTTACAGTGGATGACAGAAAGGTGGTCCTTTTTGTGTCCAAACATTTTTGTAAAACATCTCTTTATAAGGTTTTCAAGCAGTAACAATTGTAAAAGTGTAAACACTACTCAGTTCTTCACACCAAGACACAAATGACTGTGTCCTTGACAGAATTGCTCAGATGCTGATAACCTGTTAAGGACCATCAATTAGAAGCAGGTGTGTTGATGCAAGGAAACATCTAAAACCTGCAGGACACTGGCCCTCAAGGACCAGAATTCAACACATGTGCACTAAAGCAGCAGTCCCCAACCTTTTTTTGCGCCACGGACAGGCTTAATGTCAGACAACATTTTCACGGACCAGCCTCTACGGTGTGGTGTATAAATACAAAAAAAAAAAAAAGACATGGTATTTTCTACATATAATAAACATGAATCCACTGTGTATGCAACTTTATTGGCATAATTTAATTTAATGCAGAATACTTGGTCTCCAAGTGGCGGAGCAGTTTTGAAGCAGTTTTCATTGTCTCAGAGAGCTGGACGCCGCATATGCAGAGCAGGCTCGGGGCATGGGAATCGCGTGTCGCGATAAATCCGTATTTTAAGCTTCTTCTCCTGTCTGGCTCTTTTACCCTGCGCAAAGAAACTTTCCAAAGACATTTGTTGTTTTTTAATCATTTTGCTAGCTTGTGGCTTTAATATTAGCGGTAATCATGTATCACGTGACCGAGACAAGCCTACTGACGAGTCAAGAGTGAGTCATAGACGGATGTAACGGAGAGAATCCGGTCATTAAAAAAAAAAAAAAAAAACATTGTTCGGTCAGATAATAAATAAAACGGAAATAATGTAAGTTATTCATTCTTTCTGTACGGCCCGGTGACCGCTGTACTAAAGGATTGTGTTAGTGATAGGAAATAGCCCTGCAGTTCCTCTACTGACCACCAGGATTTGTGTTGTGGAAAAGAAGTGTCCAATACCACAGCATAAATACATTTTAACCACTAGGGGACTGCAATACCTGAATAAAACTGAAATTGTATAATAACCCTCTAAAATAAAGACTTGGCAATATGGCTCGAATTAATGCATTATTTAATTATCTTTTCATGCAAAAGGCTCAAAACATACATCTCAAGTTTCTATGCAGAAGTGACAAAGCAATACAGAACACACTGAGATTTTAAACAGTGGCAGAAGGTCCTGATTAACATTCATGTCATGCTGACCTTAATAATAATCTTGCATCTATACAAAATAACAGACCACAGACAAAGATATAGATTAGATAAAGACTTGGGCAACAGACCAAGGACAAAGATATGAATTTGCACAAAGCCATGACCTAGGTCAGAGTGGCCAAGACTAATAATTCCATCACAGTCTGTATTCAGACCTGCAGTTCCCTTTTTGACTACTAGGGTTTGGATCCAGCAGCTACTTAATGTCCATTGACCTCCATGTTAAAATGTCTAATTTTATAGCAGAAATAAACACCATACCATACCAACTTTATTTATAAAGCATGTTAAAAACAACCATAGGTGAAACAAAGTGCTGCACATAGCTGAAAACTAAGAACTAAAATGAATTATAAGAAATATAAAACAGATTTTAAAAAAAAAAACATGACATAAGAACAATTTAAATACAACCCCAGTAAGACTGATTAAAATAGCTATGATTAAATAAGCCTCATTGAGATTAAAAGCCAAAAAGTAAGAGTAAGATTTAAGATGGGTTTTAAAAGTGGACAGTGAAGGGCCCTCTCTAATATGCAAGGACAGGTTATTCAACAGTTGGGGTTCAGCTGACCTGATGGACTGAGAAGGTGAGTGAGTTGAAGAAGCTCAGAGAGGTAAGGTGGGACAGGTTCATTTAAACATCTAACAACAAACATGAGAATTAAAAAAAAAACAAAAAAACTATAAAACACAAGCAGCCAGTGGAGTGATGCGAATTCAGGGGATGAGAGGCTCTCTTTTTTTCCCAGTTGAAAATTGTGCATCAGCATTCTGAACCAGCTGGTGAGAGCAAAAGCTGACTCACTCCTCATATAAAGTTTATTACAGTAGTCCAAAGGAGACGAAATAAACACGTGGATCAAAGTTTCAAAATGTTGCCTGGAAAGAAGCACTTTCACCTTTGTCAGTCATCTTAAATGATAAAAACAGGACTCACCAATGGCTCTATTTTGGCCATCCAATTTAAAATCATTGTCCATATTCAAACCAAGATTGGTAATAATTGGTTTAAAATATGTTGTCAGGGGTCTCAAATCAGCAGAGGTGGACTCGCAAGGGCCACTTGGTCCAAACACTATTACCTAACTATGGCGACCAAAATTGTTTTTGTACACATTTAAAGTCTGGTACAAAAACAGTTTTGGTCACCATAGTTAAACTTAACATCTAGAACACCTGCACAAGGAATTTTTTTTATGTAGCTCATCAGGTAAAAATATATTAAATTATGATTGCTCCTACTAGAACATCTGATTAAGTGCTGGAATCATGATGAGCCAGTCATACTGGTCACGGGGTCTTCTTAAAGCTGAATTATTTATACTAACTACTGACTATTTTAGTTTTGATAGGAGATGATAAATGTTTACTGGTAAACAATATTCATCTACACCAACTTGTCAAGTCGTTACTGATAGGTAACACAAGTGTAATGCATAAAAATATAGATGCAACCTTTCATCTTCAACAAAATGTATTACAAGAACTAAAATATAGTTTTAAAAAATGTGCTCAGCACACCAACTCAAAATAATCAAACCAAAAAAATAGAATAGGACTGAAGTGGACCAGCTTTAGTCTGATGACAGTTTGAGATCTGAAGTGTGCTAGTTTTGGTCGGATGGCTGTTTTAGGTCTGAAGTGCAATAGTTTTGGTTCAAGGGGATTTTTAGGTCAGCAAAGGATCAGTTTTAGTCTAGGTGGTGTATAAGGTCTTAAGTGGGCCAGTTTTAGTTTGATGATAAATTTAGCTCTGAAATGGACCACCTTTACTAGAAATGCAATAATTGCATCAACTGGACGTATCTGTCCCTGTCCCAGAACCAGTCCTACTTCTTTACTCAAATAAGTCAAGCTAGCTTTGGTGTACTCACATTTTGTCAGGTTAAGAGTGAGTGAAGCCTGGGCCAAACATTCAAACACCTGCCTCAAGATTTGGATGTGTTCTTTTCAAGTATTAGTATATAGCACTGAGTCATCAAGGTATGAACACAACAGTTAGAAAGATCAGCTAGTACCTTATTCATCTATCTTTGAAAACTAGCCCAGGTGTTGCACATACCAAATGCCATAACTTTATTCTGTAAAAAGTTGTAAGGTGTGACAAAGCTGAAAATACTCTGTTTTCTTTTTCATTAGTTCATGTTTTACAAGGTTGACATGATAAGGATGCTGTTTGATTGTATTTTTATTCTGCACATATATATATGATGTGTCAAAACTGTACTGTAGGGTTGGAAAATGATTAAAGAAACAGGAATTCAGTGATCAAAGTTGTTCAATTTTCCAATTGCTTGGATGACAAACATTCAAGTTGACTGATTTTGGAAGACAGGTAATTGAGCTAGTGAGGCGGGGTGCACCTATGCCCTGTTTCCACTGAGTGGTACATTATGGGCCGGTACGGTTGAGTACGATATTTTGGGTGTTTCCATTATAAAAGAGTCCCATACAAACAAACTGTACTGTACCATTTCTGGCCCCCCTTCAGTTATAGGTCCATAGGAAAATGGTACGGTACGGTATTTTGGCTGTTTCCATTATAAAAGGGTCCCATACAAGCAATTCAAACCTTACCATTTCTGACCCCCCTTCTGTTGTAGGTACATAGAAAAATGGTGCTGTACAGTTTTGGGTGTTTCCATTATAAAAGGGTCCCATACAAGCAAACCAAATTATCATTTCTGGCCCCCCTTCAGTTGTAGGTCCATACAAAAATGGTTAGGCAGAGCTACTGATGACACACAATACAATCTGTTGATTTTTCATTGCCCATGATAAAGCCAAGCATGAAACAAACACCAAGTTGCTGTTCAGTTGACACTGGAAATGGTTGGAAAGATAAAAAGAAAAGGATGCCTGAAAACAACAGTAAGGTCTGGTTGCCTCTGAAATTACAAACTTTCCTAGCTGTAGTCGGTGATAGCGTGATTCAGTGTGAGCTGGATGGAGCAATGAGAAATGAAAGAGTCTATAAATATATATCTCAGCAGATGGCAGCCAAGGGATTTGAACAGAAGTCAGAGCCATATTAAGAAGCTAAAAGGACAATATAGAAAAATCAAGGACGATAACAGCTGTAGTGGAAACAGTCAAAATACTTGGAGGTGGTACAACGCCATGGATGCCATTTACGGCCACAGGCTGGCAAACAGAAGCAGAGAGGGAGGGCTAGAGTCGGTGACTGAACTTTTGGAATCTATTATGGAGCCTGTTGGTAAGTATTTTTTCCGCTTGGCATTGGTCATTTAAGATCATTAAGTGTTATGTTATACCTAACTGTAAATATTATGTATTATTATCCTTTCTTGTGTATCAAGCTTGTGATCTGGGAATTTTCTGATGTAGTCAAGACAAGTCAGTTGAGGGACTTGACAATGATACCTCATTCTTGAGTTTCTGTCCATTTCATCCACTACCTGTGATTGAGTCAACACCAACCCAACCAGAGATTATGACCAATACACCTAGGCATGAACATACTGGTAAGAAATGATCTAAGTGAAATGTAACTGTGGATTTTTCCCAACTTTGAGATCACATTAAACTGTGAACACACTCAAAATCCCTCTGTAGCTTGTTTGCATGATCAAATCCATAATCCTAACTGTACATAGTCTCCATATATTGCTATTTTATTTTCTTTGTTTTGAGCTTCTCTTTTATATAGTGTTTATATTTTTCAAATTTATGTTCTTAATTTATGTTAATCTGATTGCTTCTGTAAGAGAAAATTCTCCTTACAAGGTGAATGAACTATCCATCTGATTGCTGTCTGACATTAATTAATGTATAGGGTGGCTTAGTAGTTAGCACTGTTGCCTCACAGCAAGAAGGTTCCTGGTTTAACCCTGGGCCTGGCAGGAGTCTTTTTGCATGGAGTTTGCATGTTCTCCCTGTGCTTGCCTGAGTTACCCCCAGGTACATATATGTTAGGTGTAATGAGAACTCTAAATTGCCTGCAGGTGAGGGTGTGAGTGTGGATAGTTGTTTGTCTCTATATGTGGCCCTGCAATAGACTGATGACCTGTCCAGGGTGTAACCCTGCCTATGACCTGGAATAGGCTCCAGCAGACCCTGTAGATTGATTTAGTGGGTATAGAAAATGAATGAAGTGTGTATGTGCATGTATGTATTTTGCATTTGGGTCTGGATGTAACTGAATCGGTGTGCCCATGTGGCATGAAACGTGGTATAGTGCACACCACACAGTATAACATGCCAATGTTGGGAACACTTTTGGTAGCCTTGATGTTTCGATGTACTATACATGTAGACTTGTCTTAACTACATAGCTGACAAACCTGGGACATGCATGTACTCTCAAATAAGTGTTTACAGGTTTGTTTCTCTCTGAGAATTGCACAACTTTTTAATGTAGTCTGTGACAAAGTAGGTTCTTTTACTCACCATTTGTCCATATTTTCACATTTGTTTGGTTTGCCATTGCTTTTGTAGTAGTGCTTCACTAACTATCCTGGGTTTGTTTGGAGTAGCATTATACAATCAACAATAAAGCATTAAGTCAAACCAAGCCAAAGCAAACACACACTGTTAGTTTAAATATTTAATAGGTTATAAGTTGAACATTATATTGGTTATACTTACATTTTGTTTGTTACGTTTCTCTGCTCTTCTACTCACCATGCAGGTATAGTGTTTGGGAGGGGTCGGTCCAGCATTTCTTGTCTTTTATGACATTGGTGATGTTCTGATTGAATTATTCGGTGAAACCAAGTGTAGGGTTGTTCTTTTCTGTAGTCATTTGTTTGTTAGTTTGATTTTCTTTTGCTATGTATTTTGTTAAGAATATTTGTTTACTTTAGGTATTTCTTTAAGTATATGAATTTGTGAAATAATTTAAGGTAGCGGTCCCCAACCCCCGGGCCGCGGACTGGTACCGGTCCTTGGATTGTTTGGTACCGGGGCGCACAGAAAAAATACATAACTTACATTATGTCCGTTTAATTTATTATCCGACTCTGAACAATGTTTTATTTTTAAAAATGACCGGATTCTCTCCGTTACATCCGTCTATGACTCAATCTTGACTCACGTCAGTGGTTCTAATTCAGTAAGGAGCAGTAATGCAGAAAGACTCTAAAGGAAAGAAGCTTCAAGGGCAGATGGACAGTCTCAGAGAGGAGGCTCCAGATGATAGTCATCAGCAGAGTGGTGACCTATCTGACCCGCAAAACTTGGCTGAAATTTCAACATTGTTACGAAGCCTGCTGCAGCATCAGACTGATCATGAAGCGAGATGGGAGCAGGACAAGATACGTCAGGAAGAGCGGTGGAAGGGAATGCAGTACCAGTTCTTCCAGCTCCAGCAGGAGGTCTAATCAGAACGTCTGGGGCAGCAACAACTTTTGGAAGGTGCAGCAGCTGATTCAGGAGCAGGTCTAAAATCTTCTGACACACAACCAGTCCTCCATTCAGGTCAGCAGGGTACTGATCTGATTGAAGACTCTACAGCAGGGCATTCTACTAGTGTTGAGAGATTTCAGAGCTGGAAAGGTCCAAAAATGCAGCCATTCCATGAAAATGATAACATTGAACACTATTTAATGACTTTTGAAAGGATTGCCAGTGGATGTCAGTGGCCACAGAATGAGTGAGCACTGCATCTTGCACCACTTCTTACTGGTAAAGCACGGGCAGCATGTGTAGCCATGGATATTGAGCAGACAGTGGACTATGATAAGGTGAAAAGTGCTGTCCTTGAAAAGTTTAAAATAAATACAGAGACTTACCGGCAAAGATTCTGTGCTACTGTCATGGAGAAGGATGAGACTCCAAAAGAGTTACGGACTCACCTGAAAGACTTATATGATAAGTGGATGGTTCCAAAAGAGAAAACAAAGGAGCAAATAGGTGATGCTATTGTGCTGGAGCAGTTTTTTAGAGTTCTGAGCCCTGAGCTCCATACTTGGGTGAAGGAACAAGATCCTAGTACATGAAAAGAAGCAGCAGAGCTAGCAGAAGCTTTTCTTGCTGCCAGGCGCCCTCATAACAGTTATACCCCTTTGAGATCAAGTTTGGCCCTCCTAATGAGAATAATACAGCGGGTGGAAATGGCCACAGATTTAGGACATCTAAACAGGGTCCCCCAGCCATAAATAGTAGAGGGGTTAGGGAATTTAAACACAGAGGCCTCTTAGCATGTCACTCTTGTGGTCAAACAGGCCACTTCAAAGCTGATTGTCCAGGTCGGCATGTCAGTAAAACCTATATGTGTTATTCACCAGAGCGCAGCAACTTTTCACAAAAGGAAGTTGACATTTTGGCACCTCGTAGTGATCAAGAGCATATAACCTGTGCTATAATCGAGGGAAAGCCTTGTGTAGCCCTTTTAGATTCAGGTAACAGTCGTACTCTTGTCAGACAGGATTGTCTTCCCAGAGATGTTACATTTGCTGGTAAGGTAAAAGTCTGGTGTGTTCATGGGGATGAAATAGATTACCCTATAGCTCATGTTAATGTTCAAGTGGATGGACAGGACTATTTGTTAGCAGTGGAAGTAATGGCTAAACTCCCATGTGAAATTGTCTTAGGCTGTGATATACACATCCTTGTGAAACTGATTAGCAGGACAGAAAAAATTCCCCATGTGACCTCTGAGGGTTTGATTGCAGTTACAAGGTATAACCATAGCAACCCCCACTCAGAGTCAGATTTAGGTTGGAATGAATTACCTTTTGCTGAAAGGTAATTTGGGAGATCCCTGAGATTGGGGGTTCGAAAAGAAATTCTGTAAAGAACAAAAAGCAGAAGAGGCAGGATAAAGTAAGAGGAACAAACTTTGTGGAGCCACTTCCTGAGCCAAGAAGTGATGAGGAGATTGTTTTACCAGGCAATATAGCTCAACTTCAAAGACAGGACTCCTCCTTAGCACTTCTTTTTGCAAAATGTGTTCCTGAATCCACAACAGTTTCAAACAGGGTTAGGGAAGTGTTTCTTTTAAAGTTGTATCGCCATAGCAAAATTGGAAACCAGTTGGTTGTCACAAGAAGTCTTGGCATACTGTGTTAAAGTTGGCTCATTCTGTGCCTTGGGCAAGTCATTTAGGACAGGTTAAAACCTTCTCCAGAATGCCAACTCGTTTTTTTTGGCCACAGCAGTTTGCAAATACTATTAAGTTTTCTAAGTCTTGCCCACAGTGCTAGTTAATGGCCCCAGCAAGGAAGAGTGATAGAGCTCCTCTCATCAACATGCCAATTATTGATATCCCTTTTTCCAGAATTGCAATGGATGTTGTAGGCCCACTGGAAAGAAGCAGCGGAGGGCATAGGTATATTCTGGTGGTCTGTAATTATGCTACCAGATATCCAGAAGCTTTCCCTTTGAGAAAGGTTAAAGCGCGCCAGATAGCAAACTGTCTGATTCAGATGTTTTCTAGAGTGGGTATTCTAATCTTTTGAGAGATCTCTACTGACTGCTAGGAATCACAGGAATCAAGACCAGCCCCTACCATCCACAAATTTAGCTTATTCAGAGTTTCTATATGAATTCTCTGACTTTTTATCTAATTTAGTACTCAGTTCAGACAAAATAACTATAGTAGGTGATTTCAACATTCATGTAGATGTTGAAAATGACAGTCTGAACACTGCATTTCATTCATTATTAGACTCAATTGGCTTCTCACAAAATGTGAATGTACCAACACATTGTTTGAATCACACTCTTGATCTTGTCCTGACACATGGCATAGAAACTGAACATTTAATAGTATTTCCTTAAAATCCCCTTTTGTCTGACCATTTCTTAATAACATTTGAGTTCACAATAATGAACCACACAATGCCACGAAAAAAAAATCACTATAGCAGATGTTTATCAGACAGTGCTGTAGCTAAATTTAAAGAAATTATTTTACATTCTGTACTATCTACTTTAATGCCATGTGCCAACACAATGCAGGACTGCTACCTAAACTTTATTTGCACTGAAATTGACTGTCTTGTTAACAGTCTTACAACATCACTACATACAACTCTGGATACTGTAGCTCCTCTGAGAAAGAAA
>JAOWBL010003829.1:0-11825 GCA_028564865.1 Zenarchopterus dispar | reverse complement strand
TTCAGTTACTAGAAGTTGAAATAAAATCGACTTGTGACAAAGTTAGTGAGTAACCTAATCTGTTTAAATTTATTTTTTTAAATTTTTTTTAATTTTTGGCATCTTCAAGAGTCTTTGTATCTGGAAGCAAAATGTTATGCAACTCCTCATAGCTTGGTTTTAAGTTCTAGAAATGTATAAACTGATAAGCAGAAGGTCATCTATCAATCAAAGCTTTATTTATTAAGCACTTAACGTGCCATGAGGCAACTGGTGCTACACAGGTGAATTTAAAAAAAATACAGCAAAATAAAAGTGGTAAGCAGTGACAATAAAATAAATGATAAAAGACAGCAGACAATGGGAAGGCTGTTGCAATGTAAAGAGAAAATGTAGAGAGCAAATGCCCAACTAATATCAATGACTATTCTATTGGAAGATGAGCATTGTTGTTGTTTACTTTACCCATCAGTGTTTTTAATTGTTTCTGATGGTGGAGACAGTGTGTACATATGTTTATTAAATTGGCAAACACACCTGTGTTTTATCACTATGCATGTGTTTTTATGATGCAAGACGAGTTAAATATTTTTAATTTGTTGGATGGAACGGTTGTACTTTTACTTTTGGGTTCCTTCTTTGATCCAAAGTCTCTTGTGCTTCATTTTCTTTGTTTTTAAAGATGTCATCCAGTGATCTAGCTGAAGCTGGTGTTCTTGGTCTCGATGAATACCTTCCCTCTACTAAACCTGGCAGTCCCTGTGCACTTGGATCTGTGGAGTTGGAAAGAGAAAGTGAAGCATGTGCAGATGAGCTCCATACCAAACCTACATTAAGGACAAAAGGATCATTTCAGGGCAGGCCGGACCTGCTGACAGAGCTAAGGAATGTCAGCATGTTGGATGAGCTGATCATGGAAGAAAACCTTCAGATTCATAAGCTACGACATGGCATAGAGAGTCATATGGATGAACCCTTAAGGAGCAAACATTTGGAAACGCAGATGCCATTGGTTGTAAATGAGGGGACAGAATCATTTCAGTTACAACTGGAAAAGGAGAAAAGTGAGGTGGAGAAGCTTGATAAGAGTTTGAACAGAGAGCGTACACTTGAAAAGAAAGAGGACAAAGTTGGAGATCTTGTCAGCTGTTCTACAACAGAGAAGTCTGAAATGGAGGACCAAGAACACCAAGATTCTTGTGATGAAGTTTTAATAGATGGTTGTGATATATCAGAGAGCAGGCACTCCACACAAGTCCAGAATGATTCTGAGCTGTGGGATGCATCCCAGACCGAAACATTTCATGGAGCTTCAAGTCTTGATGTGGTTAAAGTACTTAAAATTTCTCAGGATCAAAAGCTTACTGGTTCTGAAGCTGAACAGTCTTTATGTGACAGAACTACCTTTAACAGTACTTTGGATTTGAAGCAGCTGTCTGATGTGACCGTCCAACCTAAACAGTGTACCTCTGAGAAAGAATTAGAGGAGTTTACAGAAAAGGCTAGAGCACATGGTCCAGAAGCTTCAGTGTCCTCTGAAATGAAGTTGGATGAGGGAGCACTTGACTCTGGTGCAAAGCCAACACCTCTTCCTCCACAAAGGTCTTCAGTTCTGGGGATTAATAGCCTTACAGAAGTAGAAGCTCCTGATCCCACAGAGTTCTGTCCAGCTGCATCATTGACAGTTCAACATCTAGGTTATGATGAACAACTTGATTTAAAAGATAAGTCACTTGATTTTCTTCCGGAGAACATTACTCCAGACCTCAGTGAAAGCTTTGTTCTCAATCCAAATATAAAGGAACACAGTAATAACAATAACAACCATGGAGTCCAACAGAACTCTGATGGATCATTGAAGTTAACTGAAATACCCTGTAAAGCTGAAAAGACATCAGTGGGACCTGCACATTTTCAGCAGATGGATGTACAGCCAACGGAAGAACTCTTACAGTTTGTTCACCAAGTACAACTTGATCAGGTGCTGGAGTTTGACCCAGGTAGACCAGATGAGCTTCCTGAAGACCTTCCTGATGCAGTTCAGAGCTCTGAGGCTGTGAGAGTATCCGACAGTGGATCTCCAAGGATGCAGACAAAGTTTAATGACAACCTCACAGCGGTATACACCTCCTCCTCTTCCTCCTCCTTGTTCTCCTCCTCCTCCTCCTCCTTCTTGTTCTTCTTGTTGTGAGCCAGTTTAACTGACAATTTGAGATTTATGCACAGCCCTCATTATATATTTTTTCTTAATGTCACTGCAGATGGCACACTTCAAGACCCCCATAGTAATGGATACGGGATCTGGTTTGATGAAAGCTGGATTTGCAGATAAAGAACTTCCAAGTATCATATTCCCAACAATAATTGGAATACCAAAGTATGAGGTATGAACATTGAATTGAATCATTATAAAACCAAACAGGGAAATGAAAATCATTAATGAAATATGTTTCTTGTACCGTGTATATGATGCTGTGGAATAGTTCAACGGGGAAGAGTGCAAAATAAGCCCAAGTGTTCAGTGTTGGTTCAGAGTTTGAGATAATGGTTTCAAAGTGTTATAAATTCCATGATATCGATATGCATGTAAGTGCACAATTTATGCATATTTGTGTTTAACATTTTAAAAGAGAGTTGTATTGCCTTTTTCCATATGGCCATTTACATGATTAAAAATACAACCAGCAGTGTATCAAGTGCTAAAACAACATTGACTGTGATGCAGTACTTGGATTAATCTGACTAGTGTTTGCTGCAACAAATGTCTTTGCTGCACTAAGCTTGCACTATAGAAAAATTAGATTTACTGATTTTTCTCCTTGGGTTTTGTTTCCTCAAGTACTTGCATATTCAATGGGTCTACAGAGAGAGCAACACTGACTGTTTGGTTTCCAGGAACTGAATTTCCATTGAAATGTTCATGGACTTCTCACTGAATACTCCATTTAAAACAAACAAAGAAACCATGCAAGCATCCTCCATTCGTGTTTGCAACAGTATTACAGCATTTTAAAGGTTGAAAAACAGACCCAACTGCACTTTATTTTTTGAATATGTAACTGTGACTTGATTGTATTCCTCCTGTGGTAAGTTTCTTTGGATAAAAGAGTCTAATCAATTGAATAATTGGCATTTGGTACTTATTAAACCTTGGTATGATTTCTTGGCCTTTTTATTGTTTTGTAGGAAATAATGAATGGTAACCTGGAGAAGGAGTCCTACATTGGCCATGATGCTCAGCACATGAGAGGAGTGCTACTTCTAAAGCATCCCATAAAGAACGGGATCATTCGCAACTGGGATGACATGGAAAAAGTAAGTTGGAAAGCATATGGACTGTGAAGGGCTTGTGGCATATTTGTTCTTTCCCCATTGTAACTGGAGTGAAATGATGAAAGAATAGGCCTTTTCTCTGAAACAGTCAAGCCTGTTTTATTAATACACATTATGAGTAGATTTTGTTTTTGATGTGTCAAGGGTTAGGGTATGGCTTTGGGTTAATTTAGTAGTGATGAATGGTAATTGGTAAAATGACAGGAACTTTGAAATACCCCAACTAACATTGCGCTATAGGAGTACTGCAGTATTGGCTTGGAAAGCTTTCATCACATCGCATGATTATCAACTATTCATTCACGTCCCAGTAATGGTCATACTGATAAAACAGGCACTTAATTTATGTGGCAACATGCTGCTCCTGAAGGTTGTTGGAAGAGCAGACCATGAAATCATGTCTAATAATGTTTACACTCTCAAGGTGATGATGACAAATTGATCTATTCTGTTCCTGAACTTTCAAGATGGTGTATGTTAAAGGATATGAGAACAAGCCAGATTTGATGTCTGTGTTTCTACAAGTGTTTATGGCTGTATGGTGTACGCAAATACAATGTGCTCTTTTTACACTGCTTTCCAGCAGTTGTAACTGTGGCCCATGCTGTGTTTGGCTACAGCCCATGTCATATTTACACCTGACTCATATGGTCCCTCCTGCAAGTGTTGGGCTCACAAGGGAGATCACTTTTTAATTTTTATTTTATTATTATTTAAGCCTTTTAATTGGGTTGCTATGGAGATGGTCAGCATCCTCCTGGGTTGAAAGAAAAATCCAGTAATCATGGCCCTTTTACTCTCCACTGGTAATCGGGATGTGAGCAGCTCCCTTGCCTCTTGCTTGCTCTCTTTGGAAGGTGAGGATACGGTGTCGCTGGCAGTCAGCCTGTCCTCCTTCAGTGGTCGTCTGAACCCGTTCATGTCATCTGGTTGAGCACAGATCCTCTGTTCTGGTCATCGGGGCCCTGGGATGTCCACGGATCGCTTTGATTGGCGCGAGTAGATCAAGAATGCAGTCGCTGGTTCTTGGTAACCAGTGGGCTTTCACAGGCACAGCTAGGTGGAAGGCCTGATGGCTGGAGGCCCTTCTCTGAGTTGGGTTGTAGAGGCGTTGTTTTGGGTGGAGAAGGTCACGGATGAGTAGGACAGGCAGAAGAGCGAGGTAGAGAGAGTTCCTGCTATTTATAGAGAGGTGGAGCTACTGCATGTCCGCAGCGACCCCAGTTGAGTTTCAGGGTCTGTGCCCAATGAGGATACCAGTTCTTTATCTCAAGGTGTCATAAAATGCAAAGCCTGTTGAAGGTTTGAGCCATGTCTGCTCCTTTGTCTGAAACCATACGGTCAGGCTTTGCTGGTGAGTTTAGGCCTTCTTGGTTTCAACACATGGCTGTGGCCCAACAATGTGAAGCTGTGGGGATGAGAATTGGCATCTCCAATTCAAGATCATGGTTTTTAGTGGGAAAAGGGAATGACATGCTACATCAAGTATAGGAGTTAATATCTCACTGGTGATGAACTGTGGATGGTGACAGAATACCATTGTGGGTACAAATGGCTGAAATGAGTTTTCTCTGCAGGGTAGCTGGCGACTCCTTTAGAGACGGGGTAAGAAGTTCTTTATTTGGTTGAGGTGGTGCCAGCATCAGATTAAGATGCTTCCGTAGGGGGAGGTGTTTGTGCATGTCCAACTGGGAGGAGACCCCAGGGCAGACCCAGGAGGTCTGAGTCTTCTTGCTTGGGCTGTCCTCCCCATCATCTGAACTCCCATAAGCAGCAGCAGTAGTTGATGGGTGGATTGAACTTTTGTGACCATTGTCATACAACATCTACTCAGTAATCACGGGATTGTGAAGAATGTACTGTATTCCTTATGATCAGCAAGTGCAGTTGCTTCCCACTGTCCTGATCCATAGTTCTGTGGCTTTTTTTTTTTTTGTTCATTACCTTGACTGACAGTTTTGCTTTTAGATCTGGCACCACACTTTCCAGCAGCTGTTTGTGGAGCCTGAAGACCATCCTGTTTTGCTGACTGAAGCAGCCATGAACCCCCTGGAGAACCGACAGCGCATGGTGGAGATGATGTTTGAGTGTTTCAATGTTCCTTTCACCTATGTGGCCATGCAGGCTGTGCTGGCACTCTACGGAGCAGGGAGAACTACTGGTACTGTGTTCATTCTGTTTTACCTATGCACAGTTTTGGACATGGGCGATTATTGTCTTGGGAGTTGCCCCAATTTCAAAGAATGTTGGGACATTATATGGTGGGAATAAAAATGGAAGACAAACATGAAATCCATGTTTTATTTACAGTACAACATAGCAAATGGATCAAATGTTGAAACTCATGAGCTGCACTATTATGGGGAGAAAAATGGGGACCCCCTCTTTCACAAAAATCAGTGTAGTATCCCCTCTTTAAAAAAAAAAAAAACCCGTATTATGTCTGGGACAGAAGAGAGCAGTTGCTTGATGCTTGGAAGAGGAATGTTCATTTTGTGTCCAATATTAGACGGTCGTAAGCTTTTGTCTCATTTTTCATTTCATGATGTCACTTTTAAACTGGTGAAAGGTCTGGACTGCAGGTGGGCCAGTTCAGCACCTCAGTTCTTCTATTATGGAGCTTTCTATTTGTAATGGATAAACTATGCGGTGTCTTTTTGACTTCCTGAAAGATGCAAAACTTTCTCTGGAAAGGGAATGGTGCTCAAAAAGCAACTACAGGTTTCAGAGCAATATATGCTCTCTTCCAGATGTTCAAGTTGGCCATTCCACAGGCACCACTTCACCCTCATACCATCAACAAAGCAGGGTTTTGAACTGAGCACCAACAGCAAGCCAGATGGTACCATGTCCTTTAAAGCTGGAGTGGGGAACGTCCTGAAAATCCAGAAACGGAGAACATTTGAACACATGCAGCGTTCATACATTTCCAGAACTTTCTCCATCCCCCTCCTGTTGAGTAGTGTGCTGTGCTTGTCGAAGCTCGTGGGGGCAGAAATGCACTTGCCAACTGCAGCTTGCATCTAGAGGATGCACTTGGATATACTGGAATTGTAAAATACATTTAAAAAAAAGAATTCAACTGAAACTGTGCTGACAGTTTTCCATTTGGCCTCAGTCCACTTTAAATGAACTAACATCCAAATCAGCAAAATTTTTATGACATATTAAAATTTCACTCTTTCAACATTTAACATTTTCTGTTCTTTTGTGAAGAAAAGATGGATTTATAGGTTTCACAAATCTCACCATTTACATTTTACACAGCGTTGTAACTTTGGGATTGGGTTGATCTTGATGAAACTTTATTGCACCAGTGTAAAGTTTAAACTACTTTATTAAATCACAAGTTTACTTACGCTGTTGTACAGAAAACCCCCTCAAACCTCAGAGGTTTTTAATACCATTTTCTTTTGCTCTTTTTAGGGGTGGTGTTTGACTCTGGAGATGGGGTGAGCCACAGTGTGCCTGTGTTTGAGGGATATTGTTTACCTCATGCGGTGCAGCGTTTCCCACTCGCTGGAGCCGATGTTACTATGCACCTTAAAAAGGTAATATGTGTTTATTTTTTTTAAAAGTAATATGTTGTTAATTAGCAGTGTTGGAGTTCCTGCCACTGGTCCAGACCACCGGGGTGGTCTGGTTCAGCTCTCTGTTTAAAGGGTCTGAGCCCCAGCCTCTACAGTCTTACCCTGATAGCTAGACTGACACTTGTTTTGATTCCAGCTCTCGTTGGACACCAAATTTCTAACTTAGTTGCTACATAATGTCCCCCAAAAGATCTGCCTACATCTAACTTTACCTTTATCGACTTTATTTTAACCTGTATGCTTGTATAATCACAGGACACCACCTGAAAAGCAAGCAACTTAATTTGAATTACAAGATCAAATGATAGTTTTTGCACTTTCTCTGAGAGCTGAGGCTGGTAAGGCCTTTTTTTGTTCAAAAGAGGTGAAAAGGGTAACCTTGGCTTCTGATAATGTTTCCCCCTCTGGCTGGAGCAACTATAATCCACTGTAGTGGAAAAGTATTGAACTCCTCTTTTCCACTGACAGTCCTCAGTCAGAGTAGACTGGAGAAAACCTCAGACTATCCGGTCTTTATAATCCGTTAAGTGGATTATATCTCTTTTCTCCCCTCTTTGGCGTCATCTGCCTCCTCCAAACCTCCTGTCAAGCAGTTTTGGTACTTTTCATATCATGTGATCATGTGACCTTTGGTACTTGGTTTGCCACTTTAACACTTAACCTTATTTGAACTTTAACAGATTTATCGATGATTTTTTTTTTTTTTAATTAAAACAATCACTACTTGTTTCAAATAATCATTCCAAATAATCATTCCATGCCAGATGGATTAAGGATTCTTTAAATGCTTTTAATACTCTGCTGCCAACTCATTACATACAATCGGACATTTCGTGGGTAAAAAAGAACTTTCAGAACTCGGTACATAACTCTACTTCGCCAGATAACATGAGATTTTGTTACAGTTCATGTTCTCGCTCATCAAGTGCAAAAGTCACTTTGCTTGTTGCCCAAATTTGAATTCTACAACAGAACTTTGGGAAACTTTTACGATTTGTTTCAGGTGTCTAATAACTGAAATTTTAATGACAAAATTAAAATAGTCAGGACTAGCTTGGTTTAACAGGTTTTTTGTTTTTGTTTTAATTTAAGTATGCATTTAAGCTCTTGCAGGAACAGGGCGTGTGCATGCGCACCACAGCAGAGGAGGAGATAGTGAGGGAGATGAAGGAAAAGTGCTGCTACGTTGCTCTCAAGTATGACACTGAACAAAGTCAGGCTGCGTCCCCCTGCAGAGACATGCATTACACCATGCCAGATGGACAAATCGTCACCGTTGACACAGAGAGATTCAGGTAACAATCTGCACGTATTCTTCTGTCTCCGAACTTCTGCTTAGTGCTCATTTTAGTATGACAGCAGGTCAACGTGTCTGAAACTTACAGCAGCTGAACATTGTCAAGATGAACCTTGGTTAGCTTGTAGCTCAACTCCTTTTTTTTGTGTGCTTTTTTGAAAAATGTGTCTGGCTTGAATCCAAAGTGCCAGCGGAGCTGTTAACTTAAGTGTGTCAACTACATTTTGTCAGGCTGTTCTGTTGTACAGTTTTTCATGGACTGTTGTGACAAATGCTGAATTGTCTGAAACCTAATTGTTTCTCTATTGGCCGTCTTGTTAAAAGCGACAGTTACTTGATGTGGCAACCACTGCATGTCTTCATTTTGGTTTGTTTTACCAGCATCTTCTTGGCTTTATTCTGGAGTATGAATAAAGCCAATTTGTCCAGCAAATGCAACACACGTGGACCTGTTTAGACGAGCTAGATGCCTCCTGTTACAGTCGTGGACATAACAGCCAAATTTTCATGTGAAAGACTTGAGATGAATGTATCACTGTTGCTGTTCATCCAGGGCTCCTGAGATTTTGTTTAAACCCGAGCTGATTGGACGTGACCATCATGGGATGCATGAGAGCGTCTTTAAATCAGTCCTCAGCTCAGACATTGACCTGCGACGTTTGTTCCTGGAAAACATAGTACTGTCAGGTAACAATTGTTTTTGTAATAAATGAACTCGAGCTGTGCTGGAATATTAAACATCACAGCTTTCTTTTCTTCATGCCTTTTATCCACTTGTGTAATTTAACACGAATTTCCATTAAACTGCTGCGCTTTCCTGAATTTGTCATCTGAAGGTGGGAATACCTTGCTGCCTGGCCTGCCTGAGCGTCTTCAGACTGAAATAATGGGCCTGGTGCCTGCAGACATGGGGGTGAATGTTCGTGTCACCAGCCCCAAAGACAGAGACTTCTTAGTGTGGAGTGGAGGAGCAGTGCTGGCCAGTTTGCCCACCTTTGGCTCTGCATGGATCAGTCAGGAAGAGTATGAGGAGTATGGACCACAGATAGTCTTCAGGAAGTGTTTCTGAGACAGACTACTCTTTCTGCAGGTTTCTTATTTTTTTTCTTTTAACCAAGTGCAATACATGTATATATGCACAGCACTTATAAAAGTCCCATGGATTATTGTGAGTCTATGAACCCCCTTTTCCATGTTTGTGCGTTGTTTTTTTTTTTGTGTGTGTGTGCTACTCCTGGTCAGCAGTGTGGATCTTGTGACCTCTTGCTTGATGCCAGCAGGTTTTCTGTGACCACCTGCTTGCTTCATGCATTGAGACAAATACAATATTTATTCCAACATGACCATGAGGAAAATGTTTGTCAGATTCTTGCTATTATCTCTGTCTTAAATTCCTTCATTATTATTTTTTATGATCTAAATGTGTCCCATAAATTTAAGCTTAAATGTCCATGTTTGTGGCTTATGAATGAGAATTGAAGCTGGCTTTTGAGGTTTTTGTTACACAAGGTGGAAATTTCCAGATTTCGATAAGTGCAGCTGTGCAGATGTTCACTTTTTTAAAAAAAAAAATATTTTTTTTTCACTGAATGTCGAACATGTATTCCTGCATTAGCAATGACTTTTTTTTTTTTTTTTCCCCCCAAAATATGGTCTTAACAGAATATTAGAACTCTTGGAACTGAGGGTTTTGTCATGTTTCCTTCTCTCTGCAACATTCAAAATGTAATGAAACTGCCCGTTATCAAATTTCAGATATTTTCTGGCAGCTCCTCAAACTCTCCTTGCATCATTTTCTAAGTCAAAATTAAATATGAAATGTGCTGTAGGATTCTGTCAAGCAAAGTTCTGCAGGAGAGCTTTAGGGGGAAAAAAAGATTGAGGGTTTTCTTCTCTTCCTCTTGAGCGGTTTCTTGAGGGCTGACTACAGTTTGTTCATGGAGTTACAGCGGTTGGTCTTGTCATGATGAATAGTTGAGTGACCTAAAATGTTACTGCTGCAAGTGTTGCTTGCCTAAAACTTGGGGTCATTTTTACTTTTGAACACTGTCTGTGTGCTAGTCTAAGTTTGATGTTGGAACCTTTTTGGTGGTGGGTCCCCCCCTTCCCTTCTTCTTACCATTGTACTTGCACAGTACTGTAGCGCAAATGCTATTCCAGTGGTGCCAAATTGCTGCTCTTCCTTGAATCCTGAAAAACCCAGACAACTCCATATATTATTGTTTTTTTTTAAATCCTCCTTTTGCATGAAATTGTTTAAGTTCATTGGATTGTTTTGCCTGTATTATTGCAAGTGTGTTGTGTTTTTATGAAGTGTGCTTTTTTTTTTGTTTTTGTTTTTTTTTGTTAAAGGTTGTCTGACAAAGCTGGTGTCTTTTGTGAAGATCATGAACTGTGAGTGCCCTGAAGAAATTGCAGCATGAGCGTCATGTCAGGACTGTGTGATTTTCATTTCCTGGCTTTTTTTGAACAGAACAATCACTTGGACTCAAAATACACTGTAATGAACTGAACAGACCAAGTCCAGCAATTACCCATGTAATGCTGTTTTTTTTCTTAAATATTTGAATCATCCATAATATCTAATTATTAAATTTTTTTTTTGCCCTCTTATTGATGGAGTATAACGATTAATGGTGAAACCTGACTATGCAGCGTGTGTGGTTTACTTTGCAGCATTGCATTAAGACAAGTTTTGTGTAACACATTCAAACATGAAGGTGATTGGAAGTGTTTCAGAAAGCATTAAGAACAAAAACTTGCATTTGAAAATGCATTGTTTTTAACACACACAAAAAACCCCCACACTGTGTGTGTGTGTGTGTAACCTCCCAAGACCTGATGGACAAAATGTGTGATGGCCATCTATGTACGTCATAGACGGCAACATGTTGTCCAAAGTAACAAAAAAAAATTGCGCCAGGTCTTAGTGTGTATTTATGTGTGTGTAGATATGAAAAGGTTCAGATGTGACTTAAAACATCATTAATTTGTACATACTTTTAACTAAAAGCACCTGAAGAGAAGCACGGTGTTTGATTTACTTTTAAAGATTGCTACATTTGAATCTAACCAGCTGATAAGACCCTGCACATCTAAAACACCTTCGTTTCATTTGCAGATGTCATTTCTGAGATGATGAGCCCTGGCCACTCAGAAATGTAGTAAATAAGAGAAACCTTAAACTGAACAACTGCAAGCCAGTGTAAGGATCCAAGTATTTGAGTAGTACATTTCCCCTTACTGCTGTCTTGGTATTTTTTTCTGCAACATATTGAGTGTATTGTAGATGTCAAATGATTGTCATGGGGACTCTACTAAGAGTTGCGTTACACTATTCTGTTATACATGCCCTGAAAGCATGGAGGAATTTTTACAAATGTCCATTTTGGTTGTGTTTATAAGATGCAACAAAGATAAGTGAAATTACACTTTTGATGTTTTCACATTTCTAGGATCTCGCAGAAAATCTTCAGAGTTATTGGTTTTTTAATTGGCTTAGTTTTGAAGTAATCCCTTAACCTCTTTTCTTTATTTACTAAAAAGATGATTATGTTGCCCTCACTACAGTGTAGGAACTGCAGCTACACAACTAGTTAAACTCTTGCTTGTAGAAATGAAGAAGA
>JAOWBL010003828.1:0-11825 GCA_028564865.1 Zenarchopterus dispar | reverse complement strand
ATGCTTGCTCATAGGGGATCATTGGATTGTTGGGATTTTCCTTGTAACACTGTTTTATCTTTACCCTACAGTGTGAATCGCCTCGAGGCGACTTTTGTTGTGAATTGGCGCTATATAAATAAAATTGAATTGAACTGAATTCAATTGAATAACTGGTTAATTTTCTAGTGTGGGATGTATGTTGGCAAAACTATATGGAACTCACACAAATTACCTTTTTTCTTAGCCTGTTTAGACCTTGGGTCCTATATATTCGGCCCACATGGACTTCTCTTCTGGGATTCATAATACTGAAACCATCAGGAACCACAAACCCACTCTGGACCTAAATACCCCACTTTTTACAACAGATATGCCCACACTGAGTCCACATACAGCTGTCTCACCAGAGCCATTAGGGACTTTGAGACCACTGGTTTTGAGGGTAAACTATTGGAGGGTGTAGGAACATACATGGAGATATGTCTACACAGAACAGAAAAGACAGTTCTTCTGCTGTGCTGTGGTCATTACTGCCACATACTCTTGATAAACAAAGTATAATTCACTTCTTTGAATTTTAAATTGGTTGAAACATTCACAGATGTGTTTTGGCTCAAATAAGCTAGAAAAGAAGCATTTCTCTGATGGTTTCTGTTGCAATTCTCCTTCTCAGAAGGTAGCAGTCATGTCACTCAGGACTAACGTGGTTGCCACATCTGATGTCTGTACCACAGCCTGCTCTTCCTGAAGATGAAGGCCCGCAACGACAGGGAACCGTTCGCCTTCTGCTCCATCAAAGGTTGTGAGAGGGTGAAGATTACTGCCAACATCCCAGAAAGAAGCCCACCTAGTGACTGCTTGGCCAAGGCCTACCCCAGACATGCCCGGCTGCCCATTGTGGATGTCCCCATGCCCAAGAAGATATCCAGCACCCAGCTGGTGAGCAGAACTCTGTTACTTGTTGAAAGGTAGAGATCATTTACTGGAAGGCTTTTATTTGAATATTGCTCCACATCTTGCCAGAATTAAAATAGAGACTCCCTATAAAATCCCAAGATTTGAGACGATTGTAAAATAAAGTATATGAAAAATAATAAATAAAAAATTAAAATAAAACAAAAACCTTCCCTTAAATCAGGACTTCCATATTATTATTCTAATTTTTTCACTCATCCATCTTCTTTTGCTTATCCGTGGTCGGGTTGCAGGGGCAGTAGCCTAAGCAGGAAGACCCAGACTTTCCTCTCCCCAGCCACTTTGTCCAGCTCATTTTGGGGGATCCTAAGGCATTCCAAGACCAGCTGAGAGACATAGTCCCTCCAACGTGTCCTGGGTCTTCCCCGAGGTCTCCTCCCAGTGGGACATGCCCTGAAAACCTCACCAGGGAGGCATCCAGGAGGCATCCTCATCAGGTGCCAGAGCCACCTCATCTGGTTCCTCTCAATACAGAGGAGCAGTGGCTCTACTCTGAACCCCTGCAGAATGACCGTGCTTCTCACCCTATCTCTAAAAGAGAGCCAGAACACTCTACGGAGGAAACTCATTTCTGTGACTTGTGTCTATGATCTCATTCTTTCTGTCATTACCCACACCTCATGAACAATAGGTGAGGGTAGGAACATAGACTCACTGGTAAATTGAGAGCTTCGCCTTTCGGCTCAGCTCCTTATTCACCACGACAGACCGATAAAGAGTCCGGATCACTGAGGAGGCTGCACCAATCTGCCTTTCGATCTCCCACTCCATTCTTCTCTCACTTGTAAACAAGACCCTGAGATACTTGAAATCCTCTACTTGGGGCAGCACCTGATCCCCAACCTGGAGAGGGCGCTCCACCCTTTTCCGACTGAGGACCATGGTCTCGGATTTAGAGGTGCTGATTCTTATCACAGCGCCTTCATATTCGGCTGGGAACTGCTCCAGTGAGTGTTGAAGGTGCTGTCCCAATGAAGCCAAAAGAACCACATCATCTGCAAAAAGCAGAGACCCAATTCTGATGTCATCAAGCCATTCCCCTTCTGCCCCTTGCCCTGCCTAGAAATTCGTTCCATAAAAGTAATGAACAGAATCTGTGACAAAGGGCAGCCATGGCACAGTCCCCCCTCCATGGGAAATGAGTACAATTTACAGCCAACAATGTGGACCAAACTCTGACACCAGGTGTACATGGACCAGACAGCCCATATAAGGGCTTCCGGCACCCCATATGCCTGAAGAACCCCACAGGAGTCCCCAAGGACATGGCAGAAAGCCGTCTCCAAGTCCATAAAACACATGTACACTGGTTGGGCAAACTCCCATGGCACCTCCAGGACCCTGCTGAGGGTGTAGAGCTGGTCCACCATTCCATAGCCAGGATGAAGACAACACTGCTCCTCTTGAATCTGAGATTAACTACCTGGTGGAACCTCCTCTGCAGTACCTCTGAAATGACCTTACTAAGGAGGCTGAGGAGTGTGAGCTCTCCATAATTGGAACACACCCTTCTGTTCCCCTTTAAAAAGGGGAACAGAAGGGTGTGTCACCCCAGTCTGCCTAAATGAATATGTCTAAATGAGAACTCTTGTTTTTCCGCATCATAAGGGGTTGTTTAAGCTGTGCTTTGTCTGGCTTCTCACCTAGGACCTGTTTGTCTTGGGTGACCCTACCAGGGGCATAAAGCCCCAGACAACTGAGCTCCTAGGATCATTGGAACACTCAAAACCCTCCACCACGATAAGGTGGCATTTCATTCATTGTCAAATCCACAGATATAATGCAAACAACACAGAACCATAAAACAAACAAAAAAAAAAAAAATTCAAGCGACTGCAGGTATAACCATAATCTCTTTACTAACATTTTTAAACATCACAAATATCAAAACAAGACCCAAGACAAAGACCAAAAACAAGAAAAGGTTCAACATGGAATTACAGATGTGTAAATAATAACAACAATACCAAGTACATAGTAAAACTGAAAAAAAAAATGTAATCATTAAAGCATGAAACAACAGCTGTGGCCTAGCTTTAGCACAGCCAATATCACCACTAAAACTAAAATAAGTCATACAGGGGTAGCATGAAAGTCCAATTCTCAACACTGACAAAAAAAAAATGGGTCCCACGTCCTAGAAAATGTCTCAAATTAAAGACTTGAAATAAGACTTCTCTTATCTATAGCATATTCAAGGGCAGAGTTGGAGAGCCAAACAACAAGAAGAGCCAAACAAAAAGAAGAGCCAAAGTTAGTACTTTGGCTCTTCTTATTCTGTGGAGGAAGTGGTGGGACTGCTGGGCTTTGCTGGCCAGTGATACTGTTGCAGGAGAGGTCCTCAGTAAGGTGCACACCCAGAAATTTGGTGCTGCTCACTCTCTCTACAGCAGCGCTGTTGACGGTCAGTGGGGGGTACTGGGTGAAAGCTTTCCAGAAGTCAGCAACAATCTCATTGGTCTTCTCCACATTGAGAGAGAGATTGTTGTCTCTGCATCACACAGCCAGTTGGCTCACCTCATCCCTGTAGTTTGACTCATCATTGTTGTTGATGAGCCCCACCACAGACATGTCATCCAAAAACTTGATGAAGAGGTTGCTGTTGTTTGTTGGTCAGCAGTTGTGGGTTAGCAGGATGAAGATTAGGGGGTTGAGAACTCATCCTTGGGGGGACCCAGTGTTCAGAGTAATTGTGCTGGATGTGTTGCTGCTGACCTGGACTGTTTGTGGTTTCCTGGTCAGAAAATCCAGCAACCAGTTGCACAGTGAGATGCTCAGTCCAAAACAGGTCAGTTTCTGTATCAGCTGCTGAGGGATTATTGTGTTAAAAGCTGAACTGAAGTCCAACAACAGCATCCTCATGTATGCGTCCTTGGTGTCCAGGTGGATGACAGCTGAGTGGAGGGTGGTTAAGATTGCATCCTCAATGGATCAGTTAGCCTGGTATGCAAACTGGTAGGGGTGCATGGAAAGGAAGGAAGGACAGATTTGATGTGCTGCATGACTAAGTGCTTAAAGCACTTCATGATGATGGGGGTCAGTGCCGCAGGGCCAAAGAAGGGTGGAGAAGCCTTCTTTGGAACAGGGATGATGGAGGTTCTCTTGAAGCAGGTGGAGAGAGCAGCTTGTCTCAGAGAGGTGTTGAAGGTGTCTGTGAGGACATCTGCGAGCTCTTCTGCACAGTCCTCAAGTACAAGACCAGGAATGTTGTCAGGTCCTGTAGTCTTGTGAGTGTTAACTCTGGAGAGTGATCTCCTCAAACTGGGTGAAGACAGGGAAAGCACCTGGTCATCAGGAAGAGGTGGAGTCTTCTATGCAGGGGGGCTGTTGTCAGCTTCAAAGAGTCCAAAGAAGTTGTTTAGACAGCAGAATGATACCACTGTCACAGGTCTGTAGTTGAGGTGTATAGTTCATGATGGTTTGTATTCCCTGCCACAGGCTCCTTGTGCCTCTGCTGTCAGTGAAGTGGTGGGTTATCTTGCTGCTGTACTATCTCTTTGCTAGTCTGATGCCACAGAACAGGTTGGCTCTTGATGTTCTCAGACCACCCTCATCTTCTACTCTAAAAGCAGCATCCCGGACTTCCCCCATCGGCCGTGGTGTTTGGTTGGCTTGTACTGTGTTGGTCCTTGTGTCTGTGACTCATTGTGGATGGAGATGCACCAAACAACATGGTCATTGTGTGGGGCTTCTTTTGATCTGTGAGTAATCTTTGATAAGGTTCTAAAAATGTCTCTCCAGTGAGAGCAGAAAGCAGGACAGGACCAAAATATATGGACCGGTACCTGGTGACACCTGCCACATGCTTATGGACTTTACAAAGTCTGACCTCAGTAATGTGGATATGGTAAAAAATTTTAGGCTGGATCAGATAGAAAATTGCAAATAGAAAACTTGTGGACTCTGTTTTGGAACTCCTCCCAAAGTTCTTCTGATATCTCTTCTCCAGGTCAAGCTCCCAAAGGTCTTTAATTGAGTTTATAGAAGCAAGTCGAAGACACTGAATATGAGGTTAAAAGTATGACATCACTTCAGAGCAGGTGTGGCTCAGGGAAAATGTCCAGAGGAGAATCAGGGAATTATGGGAATCTACTGTTAACAAAACCACAAATCTGAAAACATCTGAACCAGTCGTCAGGGTAGGCCACATTTTTCGGATAGTTGTTCAAATGATGCAAAAATTCAATCAGTGCATAAATCTTCAAATAATTTGATGCCAAAACTAGATGAAATATTAAATGCACAATCCATCAATGGTGGAGGAAAAACATGACTTGCAGCTATTGGAGCTAATAAAGATAATGTTTGGAGACCAAAAGATCTTAACTGATTCCAGATTCTCAAAGATGCTTCATTTAATTACACTTTGTGTTTTTTTAAAGGAAGAACACGTGATGGAAGAATGAGCTAATACTGAAAGTAACACTGGATCACATGAACCAACCTATATTTTAGGCCAGATGTGCAGGGAGAGTGTCAAATTTTAGCCAAAATTGAAATATTCTGAGATTGGATGCCAGGTAATGATACCTCAAGTTTGGTAAAGTCAGTCCACCCAACGTCTTTGGTCTTTGTAAAGTTGCTTACAGATCATCAGGATGTCCTTGTTCACAATAAATTAGAAAATAATGACATCAATTTTACATCCCCTCCCCCCACAAAAACAAACAAAAAAATACACATTTGTGTAAGGAAAATGGGTACAGACTGCACTGATACAGTTTTAAAAACTGTGACAGGGTGTTCATCTTGATAGAGTTACTTGAGACAGCGAAACATACGTTCAGCATTAACCAGCGGTCAAATTACTCCTGTACACAAGGAGTCCTTATTTAGGTATTAAAGGCTTATTAATAATGGAGCATTATTAATATCAATATGAATAAATCAAAACAGGGAACCATCTGAATTTCAGGAAGTAATAACTAAACAGCTGTTATCCTATTTGTTCCGTCCTGTGTCCAGGGGTGGCGCTACAGGGCAACAGAGAAGTAAGGAGTAATCTCTACCAGAGAAATACGTTTTATTATTTCATCCAATTTGTCCTTTTCTCCATTGTTTCAATTTATTGGACAGAGCCAATGAACTGAACAGATTATTATACAGGTTCAGTTCAACAATCCCAGCATCCTCCTCTCCTGCCTCCAGTCAAACAGACTTCTCATCATTCCTTCACCCACGCTTTCCCTGTCATGCCTCAGCTGTCTCATCATTGTCTCCAACCAGATCAGGATATACTGGAACCCCTGCCCAGTCCCACAAGCAGTCAGGTGAAGAGCCAACTGGAGAGTTTGCACAGGAACAAGGCTGCAGGTCCAGATGGCATCGGAATCATGAAAGCCTGTTCAAACCAGTTATGTGGAATTCTGCAGCAGTTCTTTAACCTAATCCTAAGCCAGGAGAAGGTACCAGTGGAAGACATCTTGCCATGTTCCAGTACCAAAAAAATTCTCATCCATCTTCTTTGAATGACTATGGACCTGTAGTTCTAACATCTCACATCATGAAGGTCCTGGAGATACTTTTATCGGCCCACCTGAATAAACAAACAAGCATCTTCCAGAACCAACTTCAGTTTGCTTATGGTTGAGGGATTGAAAATGCCATCATACACCTGCTTCAACAAACCAACAGTCATCTGGACAAAGCAGCAGCACTGTGAGGATCATGTTCTTTGATTTCTCCAGTACATTTAACAAAATCCAACTTGCATGACTACGTAAGAAACTCCAGAAGACATAGGTGGATGGCTTCACAATCACCTGGATTTCTGACTAATTGACAAAAGGACCACAGTTTGTGAGACTGAGCGCTCCTTGTTACAGGGAAGTGACCAGAAGCTCACAGAATGGAGAAATGTATTATTAATCAGGAAGTAATCTATTCAGGTATGGTGTAAATGGGCAAAAAAGGAAAATGTTTTACTAAAGGGATTTTAAAAATACCAGGGAAACAGAACTGCAAACTCATCAATGAAGGTCTTGATTATTCTGGCAATCTTGAAGGACAAGTGGTCTTGGTTGAAGGACAGTCTAGAGCTTGACTGAGCCAACGATTCAAGTAACTTTCGAACATAAGAAAGTGCAAGGACATATCAGGGAAATTGGAGAGAACCTGCTAAAAAAAATCTAGGTTATCCCAATTGGGGGCATATAGATTTGCCAGTAAAAGTGGGGTGTCATAGATCTTCCAGTAACTACTAAAAGCCTGCCTCCTGGATCAGAGATCACACATCAGCACATATAAAGGCAACTGACTTGTGTAGCAAAATTGAAGCCTCTCTAGATTTGGTGTGGAATGATGAATAGTAGGATCAATCCATCCACTCTTAATTCATAGGTAAATGTATGGTTTAAAGTTTGTTTCTTGGAGATATATTATTGAGCCCCCAAATGTTGAAAGTGATGTAGGACCCTGCTGAGCTTTACAGAGGAATTTAGTCTTTTACAGTTCCAGCCATTGAACTCAAATGTTTTTTTTTTCCATCAGGGTGGTGTATTAACCTGGACTGGACCATTTAAAACTAGTAGGTAAGAGAGAAGATATCAGTAGCACGGACAGGTTAATAGACTCCACGGCTAGCTTTAAAATTATATTGATTAGTAACAAAACTAACAAGAAAATCTAAAAACATGAAGGACCAATACATAACCGAACATACAGAACCCACCCCCTACGACACCCCTGCACAGGGTTCTCCCAAACTGAGAGAGACCACTATACCACTACAACAGTGGTGTAGTGGTCTCTGGAGATGTTGATGCACTCTTCATTCAAGCTCTTTTTTTAAAGCAGCCCTTACAGCAAAGGATGAGTGCCTGTTTCATAAGCAGTGACATGTTAGACTACTCTAGTTTACCCAAAAGTGGGCCAATAATATTTGCACATTGTCACATAATTTCTGCTGCTTGACCTCAGGGAATAAGGATTATGAAATTATGAAATTATGAAATGGCTGACATGATACTGCCCCACAGAAGTGGAAATCAGTTCCACTCCTGGAAGGGGGGTAGGGTAACTTGGTGTGTTTAGGGAAATACCTGCATGCCTACATTCACAATTTGTATGCTCTCATTCTTAAGACCGTTTCATTCTTGATTGTAGCACCTTTCACAGAATGGCTAAAATGTTGGTTTTGTTTTGAAGGACATCACTCATGCACACCTCAAATTACAATACCAGATGATTCCAGCACATGCGTGTAATTATTCTAACCTTTAACAAATCCTATTTCTTCTTTTACTCTTTTCTTTCTTTACACCGAAGCTCTTTAGCAGCAATACTAAAGTGTTTCATTCTGCAAAATGCAACTTGCAGTGTGTATAGATAGGCATTGATTACGGCCTTTACCCTTACACCAAGTCTTTAACCTCCACTACTTCTAACTCTTTAATTATTGAGTGTTTCTTAACCTTTAATCACACCTGGACTGTTATAGCTGTGGGTAGTTCTAAAAACTATGACCAGCAGACCAGTCTTTGGACCTAAGGGGGAGATGTTGGACAACAGCCACGTATTGACACACACAAAAAAAGGCTACTAAACACTAAACCTGACCACTTGTTTTGGAGCGAAGAAACCATCAAAATCACTCAAATCCACAACAGGCTTTGCTTTATTTATGACACCTAAGTGATAAGAATTTTTTTTTTTTTTAGCTTTCCTGCTTGAAAACCAGTGGAGGTCCCTGCTCATGTGCAGGAGTCCAGGCCCAACTATAAATAGCATTCCCCCTTTCTCTCTCTCACTTACTGACTCCAACAAGGACTTCATCTTTCCTGACCATGTGAGCTTTGAAGGCCACAGCTCCTATTTGAGTGTGATGAGCTACCAGCCAAAGACCTTTCTCCTCCATCACTGTGTCTGAAGAAGCCATCTGGTTGCTAGGAAACAGTAACTACAGTCTGTCTGGTTGCAGCGCTGCAATGGTGGAACATAACCATTCAACTGTCAGCATCGAGGCTGTTAGCATTAGCAGCCTTTGAGGCTGGAGAGTCTAGCAGTGTGAGTTGCAGTTGCTTTCTGGCCCACATTTGGTGGACTATTTTTGACAGGAATGTGACATTGTGGTAAGTCAGGAATCAGAAAAATGCTGCCAGATAGTATTATAAGTCTGCTATAAGTTGGCCAGAGCTATTGTTATGTACAATTGTACATTAAAAAAAGGAATTGAATTAAATTAAAATTTAAGGCTGATGTATTAACTTTATATCCAGTAAAATTTCTAAAAACTGTTTGATCTTGTAATATTCTTGCATCTCCACACACAGGGGAAGAGGGTTCCCTCTCCTGGAAACAAGTCATGTTCTGGTCTGGGACTGGACTGTAAAACTTCTTTATCTTCTCTGGTATAAGGTCTTCATTAATGCATTTTTCTGCTGACAGTCTGATACTGTTCCTTCATACAGACTGCTTCCTCTTCAATGGATGAGTTTTCTGCTACATCTGGTCCCTAGACTTCAAGTTTTTTGCTACAACAGCGTTCATCCAAGAGGTTGTATGATTTGGAGATTATGCCATTGCCAAAACAGTTTTTCTGAATTCTTCAGACAAGATAACAGAGGTTCTGATAAAGGTTCTTGACAGGCTCTGGTAAAATTCGTCACCTACAGGTATTTGAAAACCAGATTGTGATGGAAACCACATGTAGCAACTAGTTCTTGAAATGACATTAACTTCCAGCGATATAAGTTCCTTGACTGTATTTATTCTTTTTTCCCTTCCTAAAGCCTTTATTGACTCAACCAGGTAGGAAAACATAATTACCATCTTCTGGGCTAACCTGATACCATATTGTAATCATAGTTCTTACTGCTAGACCTGCTTCTTTCTTTTTTTAAACTCTGATTTTTGCTGAGCAACAATACTTAAGGAGAGGCAATTGAGGAGTTTTCAGTATTTACTGAACTTTCTCTTTAAGAGCAACAGGGAGTCATAACAGTTAAAAGATGGAGCTGGTGATTAGCTGCGAATTTTGACTGGAAGATGACTGTTTCCATTGTGATGACCTCTGACTGGCTGTTGATGGTTCTCATGGCGATGAGTGATGCTTCCTCTGAATGAGCTGCCTGACAGTTTGCCAGAATCTTCTTGGAGCCAATCAAAAGTCATTCTGTATGGCCTCTGTGAATATCCCACCCATTGAGGTTGAGCCCGCTTGGTCTGTTCTTGTCAGCTGCCTCCAGCTGACAGGAACAGATCAAAGCGAGCTCAGTGGCTAAGCGAGCCCAGTCAGATGTCTTCTTCAGCTTGACCGCCTCCCTCACCTGAGGTGTCCACTTCTGAATTTGGTGATTGATGCCATGGCAGGCACCAAGGACCTTACAGTCAGAGTTGTGGTCGGCCCCCTCAACAATGTAGGCACAGACCAAGGTCTGTTCAGGATCAGTATCCTTAACCCCCCTCAAGATGTGGTTGAAACTGCCAGAGGTGAGAGTTAAACGGTGTTTTCCGGACTATAAGCCGCTGCTTTTTCCCCACACTTTCAACCCTGCGGCTTATACAACGATGCAGCTTATCTATAGATTTTTCTTCGCTAACGGCCACCAGGGGGCGAAGGAGGTCCAAGAGCTCAATGTAAAGAAGAAGAAGCTAGTTTTTGGCACACTCAACTCCAGATGAAAGTGATATCGAGAGCCACACATATAGAGAGACTGAAAAGGTGTATGAAGGAGATGTTCTCAGGCTCTTCCACGCCGACACTGAAGAAGACGACTTCAGTGGTTTCAGTGCACAGGCGGAGGAAGAATAAAAACAATAACTTTTCTGTTTTGTTCGATCAGCCGTTTTACTGCTGTGTTACAGGCACTGTTTGGAAACAATTAAGGCATGTAAATAAACATGTACAAAATCTCTCTATGTAAATATCTCATTTCACAACGAATATATCTGCGGCTTATAGTCCGGTGCGGTTAATATGTGAAAAAATATATTTTTCTTTAAAAATTTAGTGGGTGCGGCTTATATTCTGATGCGCTCTATAATCCGGTAAATACGGAACCTCACCAGGTAGTGAGCAGTTGACAGCTCAGCTCCTCTCGTCATCTGGGTGTTCAAAACCAGTGATATAGGTATAAAATCAACCATCTAACTCAGAGTGCCCAGGTGCCACGTGCACTTATGGACACCCCTTGTGTTCAAACATGTTCAAACCATGCTGAGCGCAGAAGTCCAACAAAAGAAAACCAGTCAGGTTCAGATAAGAGAGGCCATTCCTCCCAAACACACCAAAGTAACACTGTTGTTACCTATGTGAACAATGAAGTCTCCCAGGAGAACAATGGGAAGCACTCACCTATGACCCCCTGTCTCATGTCTAGTTTCAGGGTTGTGCCCCAGTGACCTACATCCAGGTGAGCATCATGTGGCTCCTTGATATTATTTTTCATTTAGGTGTAGAATTGTTGTTAGTCTGACCTGTTCTTCAGGACCAATTTGACCCGAACCTACCAGGGAAAATTGCTCCGACAACACAGCTCCTGGGATCCTGCAGGCACACAAACCCTCCTCCGTGATAAGATGGTGATAGAAGAAGGGGAGTTTCTAGACATTCTGGAGACAAATGTGATGTCCAGTGTCAGAAGGATTGGTCTCAGTCACAGGTCATAATTAGTGGTGGTTAAATGAAGCCTCATGAATCACTGAGGCTTTTCAAGTCATTGCATTACCAAAGACTTTACTACTGCTCGAGGTCTCATTGAAACAGTGCATACTGCCATCTGCTGTCCAAATTAACATATGACAGGCAATGTCACATTACTATGGCCTTGGCTGAAATGTGTGAATGGCTTTAGTATGCAGCAACAATAACAAAAATCCCCACAGATCGAATGTTGTGTTGCATAATAAATCTCACTATTATATATATA